>CM038713.1:40253536-40416036 GCA_021613375.1 Megaleporinus macrocephalus
AATCTCAGTCCCATTTGTAGCCACAGCTAGATAGTAAAAGACGATAATAAAAATAACTAATTTAGTCCAAGTAATGTTTCTGGCTAATGGCTCAAATTTTAGCCCCACAGCTCAGTACTGTTTGGGACCCCAGGGGTGACCTACAGCTGGCTCGCTAAGTGCCGGCACAGCCCCACTCAGTGACATCACCCTTTCATGTGCACACACACAAATAAATACAATAGCCACAACTCAACTGTGCTGGCTACAGTTGTGAAAGCTTCATGATGAATGAACCAATAGAAATGCTCCAAAATTACTATGAGTAAAACCTCTTTACATTAAGTTTCATTGAGAGTAAAGAATATTTTTGGCTTCTCTTGTAAACGAACTGTTTTGGAAATACTTGTTTTTCTTCAGACCATGACTATATGAAGCTATGTGTAAGCTCCCCGATTCGCTGGATTGTACGGTCGCAGTCACCCGTTTACTAGGTAGCCTAGGACACACTCCACACACACACCCCTACATCACCATGGAAACCCAGACACACCTTGCACACACCCACATCACCATTGCTATCTATCACTCACACCTGTACCCCCCGTTAGTGCTAGCGGCAGCTGTCAATAGCACAACCCATATTAGCTAGCCACACGCTCTAGATCCTACCTGTCCGTGGTCTCTAGGCTGGTGTGCTCTGAAGGTCTTTTCCCAGGTTCAACAAGCTTGACATTTCCACAGCGGGGTCCTGTCTACCTCCCTGGAGCCCAAGAGAACCAGCAGACTCCACCGCCAGCCTCATCACCCACCTCCTGTCGGCTGAGCCCCACTACAGCGGTGTCCGAAGAGTGAGGTCGGTGCCACCACGGATCCACAAACTCAACTTTCAGTACGGGTTCGTTTCCCCGGCTCCAGCCCGGCCCCTTAATGACACTTTACGTTTAGACTGTGCAGATTATGCTTTACGTTGCTACTGCGTAGTCCATTGAAAGTCGTCATACGGCGTGCAGCTCTAACCTGTCCAAACAGGGCTGACTCAGGTTCCTCATCCACCGTGGGACGCGAGTGCTGCTCGGGTTCCCTAGTACCACCGGACCAACGCAGGAGGAGCGTGTGAGAGACTTCATCTACACCAGCGATCCGTCATCACCATCCAGCGTGCCCTCTGGATCAGCCAGTGGCTTCCTCTAGCCCTCCTGCTTCCAACTCTCTGGACATTCTCGCTTTAGCGAGCTTTTGAACTGTTTTTGTTGATTTTGAACTGCTCTCTCTCATTAAAGCCTTGCACATGGATCGTATGTCTCCTCTTGAGTCTGATTCCTTACACTATTTTTCAAAAAGTTTCTATAAAATGCTTCAAATGAAATGCTTCAAAATTACTATGAGTAAAACCTCTTTACATTAAGTTTCATTGACAGTAAAGAATATTTCTGGCTTCTCATGTAAACTAACTGTTTTGGAAATACTTGTTTTTCTTTGGACCATGACTATATGAAGCTATTTTTCTAAAAGTTTCAATATAGAACCATATACACCCCAAATTCCAGCGTCTGTAGAATGTTTTGATGGGAACATCATTTACTAACAATTTTTCATCGACCCTTTTCTCCTTTATTGGGAGTTTTTTCGTGCTCTCACTGTTTCCCTGCAGTTTGTTCTCAATTTGCGTGATTAGCAACAGCCTCCGTTAACTGAATGCGATTTCAGATGCATTGTGAACGCATACCGCAGCTGCGCCATGTCACATTTTGCGGTGCGACTTCTCACATACATACATCTGTTCCTGAGAGCGAGAGAGACGGGGACAAAATACCTATTTACACTCCAGCGTCTAATAGACACGTTCAACATGATATGATTAAGCACTCGCATTTGTACTCGCACACACACGCGCACACACACACACACACACACCCCGACACAATGCAGGCAAGTCTCGGAATGATTAAGGGCTCACCAGCGTGAAATAAGTGATTAATTTGATTTTGAGATGAAAATCATTGTTGCCTTAATTATGGCATGATGAATAATGGCCGATGCAGTGATTGGGGATTTCACCGCAGCAGCTGCCGCGGCCCCCGCTCGCGTATGATAAACCAAATCACTCCCATCGCATCATTATTCCTTTATTGAAAACTTTTTTTTTTTTTTTTTTTACACACTACAACTCGAGAGATGCTACAAAAGGTAATTAGAAGACTCGCCAAGCATGTCTAGGAACTTGCAGCAAGTGGATCAGCGATTCATCGCTATTACGAGATTTATCAAGAGAAGGTAATGGATCAGTTTGAAGGAGTCGGAACGAGATGCCATGGCATTTTTAATATAAGTGCTGTAATTGTTTCAAGCTCTATTCATCTCAGTAAACGCAGATGCATAGCATAGCTGTCCAAAGACTAACAAGTACCTCCAAGTTGGCTACTTTGCAGGAGAGGCCAAAAACTGTCTTTACTTTCAATGGAAGTCAATGGCTCCAAGCTTGGAGCGTTTCTATTGGTCCATTCATCATGAAATTAATATGTTCCTGACTCCAAATGTCTACAAATGTCAATAGTTCCTATCAAATTCCCTAGTAAATACATAAAGGTTAATTCCGCCCATGTTGTGATACCAAAATATAGAATAACAAAGTAAAAGAATTAAAGTGAAATCAGGATTTGTGATGGAATCCATGGAAGCTTGAATTCTTCTACCTGAGGTAATGACTTTCTGTTGGACACTGTTGGAAGGCTGACCATCAGGGACTCCTCCCCACCATCACCAGCCAGCTCTCCTGTCCATTTGTATCAACTGCTACACCCTCAGTTACATCACTGTACCATCCAGATGCACCAGCGTTGAGATAGGATGGGACTGTTTCAGTTCACGCCCACTTTATACAAAGCCTCAGTCAGAGACTGCCTCAGTCAGAGATTGCCTCTACCTGTGCACCTTCTAAAGCTTTGCTATTTCAAACAGAGACTCTTTTCTTTAATGTTTAGTTTATTAAACTGTAAATACTGTTTGATCAGAGGAGGATGGGTCTCCACTTGTGAGTCTTGGCTCCTCCCAAGGTTTGTTCCTCCAGTCTAAGGGAGTTTCTCCCTGCCACTGTTGCCGCTGTTCACAGGGGGATATATATGTTGTAACTGTCTGTTTTCAGAACTTCTGTAAAGCTACTTTGTGACAACATCGTTGTGAAAAAAATGCTATACAAAAAACTTGAATTGAATGATGGAATTAATTTATCGCAGAAATATAGAAAATAAATTCTCAGTCGCGTCCCTTTTGACCAAGGTTGTGCATCAAAGGGTTAATTTAAATGATATTCTCCCAGTTTTTTGTCTTGATGCCAAACCAAGCCATAAGCCCAACTGCATCCAGAAACCCTCACTGGGGTCATTGATTCAAGCATGTAATCGCTGTCAAAAGAAAAACAAGTATCTTTAGCATGGCAACTTTTCAGGAGAGACTGTCTTTATGAAGTCTATGGAACCAGGCTATTTTTTGCCAAGCTATTTTGGAGCATTTCTATTGGTCCAGTCATCATGAAATGAAACATGAATGTTTTCCTGACTACATTCTACAAATGTCAATAGTTCCCATCAAATCCCACAGTAAACACATAAGTGTTAATTTGACCCATGTTGTGCCTTAGAATGGTAGCAATACATGCTTTTTAATAACAAATTAAAAGTGAAATCAGGATTTGTGATGATCAAAAACAAGTAAATTGAGGAATTCGTGAAAGTTTGAATGATGAAAATAATTTATTGCAAAGATATAAAAATATATTTAAACCTGGGTCATCAAAGAATTAATTGGTTGGGCATCAAAGAATTAATTAATGATATAATGATGATATTCCCCCAGTCATTGTGATGGTGGTTGAGTACACTGTGTAACATCTCAGTCTAAAATCTCCCAAAAGTGTTAACCTGGTTGAGATCTGGTGACTGTGAAGGCTACAGCATATAATTTAAATCATTTTCACACTCAATAAACCCTGTGAGCCCTTGTACCCTGCGAACTGTCATTCTGGACAAGACCACCTACATAAGGATAGAAATGTTTTATCATAGAATGAAGGTTGGCTTGCAGTGACCCTCCCCTGTCAGAGGACAAGTGGACTCAAACCATGCCGAACCAAGTAATAAGCCCCCCCACTGCATCCAGATACCCTCATTGGGGTCAGTGATTCGAGCATATTGTTGCTGTCCAAAGAAAAAAACTTTGGACAGTCTTTACTTTCAATGCAAGTCAATGGAACCAGAATTTTTTCCAAGCTATTTTGGAGCATTTCTATTGGTCCATTCATCATGACATTGTAAGACAGTGTAAACAGCAGCTGCCATGTTTAAAAGATGTAGAAATATAAAGATCAACAAAAATGGATATGTTTTTCTTTGGACAGCGATGAAAATTAAGACCAAAAATTTCATTAAACTGCAATAAAAAACACAAAACCATGCACATTTGTACACAACGAAGAAACAGAGATTGATATGAAGACTGCACAAAACTCATTTCCCCATAAATGATGGGACGGATGTGAAATGCTAGTAGTGATTAAACTTGACCTGTATTCAATTGAAAATATATAATTTGCTGTTTTATGTACCATTTTCTAAAAGAAGCTAATTCCAGTTGTGATGCCTGCAATGTGTTCCAAGAAAGTTTGGTCAGGAGGATTTTTGCTAATGTGTTACATCAGTCTTCTTTTTAACAGCATTTAATAATATTTTAGGGACTGAAGCTGGAATTCATACATATCTTTAGCTGCTCAACTGTATATGGACTTCGTTGTTGTATCTTGTGCCTCTTAATGTGCTGCATGCCTACTGGGGTATTCTCTGACCCACTTTACACCTACACCTTCATGTGGCTATCATATCTGGATTGTATGCTGATAAGTGTTTAGTCAAATGCATCCCCGATTAGATGGACAGAAACCTGCTTGCTGTGAGGGACGGAATATGCAAATCCACTCTTTATGCAGCAACCAATTACTGTTTATCCGTTCAGCCTCTCCCAGTGCTTTGCTGAAGATGCCTGTTGCCTTAAGATTTGCATAAAGTCCTGCATCAGCTCCGGCATGATCATCTTCCTCGTAGAGAAGGATTATGTGCCCAGAAACAAACTGCATGGTTTGAAGTTGTTGTTGTACTGGGAGATGTTTTGATTGTACTAGGTGGCGTTTTAGTTGTACTGGGAGCTGTTTTGGTTGTACTAGGTGGCGTTTTAGTTGTACTGGGAGCTGTATTGGTTGGACTGTGAGGAGGTTTGGTTGGACTGGGAGGGGTTTTGATTGTACTAGGAGATGTTTTGATTGTACTAGGTGGCGTTTTAGTTGTACTGGGAGCTGTTTTGGTTGGACTGTGAGGAGGTTTTATTGTACTGGGAGGAGTTTTGGTTTTGGTTGGACTGTGAGGAGGTTTGGTTGTACTGGGAGATGTTTTGATTGTATTAGGTGGAGTTTTAGTTGTACTGGAAGGAGTTTTGGTTGGACTGTGAAGAGGTTTGGTTGTACTGGGAGGAGTTTTGATTGTCTCGGGAGATGTTTTGCTTGTACTAGGTGGAGTTTTAGTTGTACTGGGAGCTGTTTTGGTTGAACTGTGAGGAGCTTTGGTTGGACTGGGAGGGATTTTGATTGTACTGGGAGATGTTTTGCTTGTACTAGGTGGAGTTTTAATTGTACTGGGAGCTGTATTGGTTGGACTGTGAGGAGGTTTGGTTGGACTGGGAGGGGTTTTGATTGTACTAGGAGATGTTTTGATTGTACTAGGTGGAGTTTTAGTTGTACTGGGAGCTGTTTTGGTTGGACTGTGAGGAGGTTTTATTGTACTGGGAGGAGTTTTGGTTTTGGTTGGACTGTGAGGAGGTTTGGTTGTACTGGGAGATGTTTTGATTATACTAGGTGGAGTTGTACTGGAAGGAGTTTTGGTTGGACTGTGAAGAGGTTTGGTTGTACTGGGAGGAGTTTTGATTGTCTCGGGAGATGTTTTGCTTGTACTAGGTGGAGTTTTAGTTGTACTGGGAGCTGTTTTGGTTGAACTGTGAGGAGCTTTGGTTGGACTGGGAGGGATTTTGATTGTACTGGGAGATGTTTTGCTTGTACTAGGTGGAGTTTTAATTGTACTGGGAGCTGTATTGGTTGGACTGTGAGGAGGTTTGGTTGGACTGGGAGGGGTTTTGATTGTACTAGGAGATGTTTTGATTGTACTAGGTGGAGTTTTAGTTGTACTGGGAGCTGTTTTGGTTGGACTGTGAGGAGGTTTTATTGTACTGGGAGGAGTTTTGGTTTTAGTTGGACTGTGAGGAGGTTTGGTTGGACTGGAAGGGATTTTGATTGTATTAGGTGGAGTTTTAGTTGTACTGGAAGGAGTTTTGGTTGGACTGTGAAGAGGTTTGGTTGTACTGGGAGGAGTTTTGATTGTACAGGGAGATGTTTTGCTTGTACTAGGTGCAGTTTTAGTTGTACTGGGAGCTGTATTGGTTGGACTGTGAGGAGGTTTGGTTGGACTGGGAGGGGTTTTGATTGTACTAGGAGATGTTTTGATTGTACTAGGTGGAGTTTTAGTTGTACTGGGAGATGTTTTGGTTGGACTGTGAGGAGGTTTTATTGTACTGGGAGGAGTTTTGGTTTTGGTTGGACTGTGAGGAGGTTTGGTTGTACTGGGAGATGTTTTGATTATACTAGGTGGAGTTTTAGTTGTACTGGGAGATGTTTTGGTTGGACTGTGAGGAGGTTTTATTGTACTGGGAGGAGTTTTGGTTTGACTGTGAGGAGGTTTGGTTGTACTGGGAGGGGTTTGATTGTCTCGGGAGATGTTTTGATTGTACTAGGTGGAGTTTTAGTTGTACTGGGAGCTGTATTGGTTGGACTGTGAGGAGGTTTAGTTGGACTGGGAGGGGTTTGATTGTCTCGGGAGATGTTTTGATTGTACTAGGTGGAGTTTTAGTTGTACTGGGAGCTGTTTTGGTTGGACTGTGAGGAGGTTTGATTGTACTGGGAGGAGCTTTAGTACTACCGGGTGCTGTTTTTGTTGCACCAAGAGTAGTTTTAGTTGTCCCGGGAGGAGCAGGATGTTTCTTCATGCATGGACATTCTCGAAAAAGATCATCTAGAAGGCAACATATGATGGTCCCAGACTTGCAGGTTACCCAGAAATACTCCCCCAATCCATGACAGTTATAGATTTTGACCTTTGCACTGGTTTCAATCCTTTCCTTCTACAGCCCAGGGAACACAGTGTCTATGATTTCTATAAATACTTCAAAAGGATTGACTTGTCAGACCACAGCATACATTCCAACTTTGCATCCGTCCATATTACATGAGCCTGAACTCACCAAGGAGTCATGGTATTTCTGGATGCTGGTTTCTAGTTGATGCACCAATGGATGGTGTTTACTATCAACAGTCAGTCAAACTATTCCAGCGTCCATGTGATGATATCAGAAGACATTTTTAATGCAGTGCCATCTAAAGGATCAGAGGTCACAGACATTCAGCTGTGCCTTGCACAGAGGTTCCTATAGTTTCCCTGAATCTGTTGATAATGCAGTTGATAGCTGTTGATAAGCCTCTGTAACCACTTGCTGAGAAATACTATTGGATATTCATTAACACAGCTTCTGGTAAAGTGCTAAGCCTCAGCCAATGCTTGCTCATTGAGGACTGGCTGCTTCTTTTATACCCAAGCGTAATAGCATTTGCCCTGTCCTAACCCTAACCCTAACTCTAACTTCAAACAAGCTGTAGCATACTGACCTCAGTCTGGACCCATATGCTGACCTATTCAAACCTATTATGAGGTTGGGCAAGTATTTAGAAGTATCTACAGCATTTGTTGTTATTGGCCTGGGGTCATCATTTTTAATCCACCATCGTAATTGGAACCGTTGCTCCCCTCTGCCCCTATTTTTTTTTACATCCAACATTTGTGCTGAGCTGCTGTCCTTTACATTGTGTCAAAATTTCGTAATAACTGGACGTACAGAAATGAACTTACATTAAAAGGTACAGCATGTTTTTGCTCTCCTCTTTAAAGTTTCCAGTTTGGAAAGCGATGATGCAAAAATTATTAACAATATGATTTATTGGTGCCATAAAGCATCGCTTTATGACAAACAGCTGGCAAAAAAAATAAAAAAAACCTGAGTCTCTCTTGCTTTCTCTCTCTCGTTCTCTTTCTCTCATATTCTCTCATATAAAAGCATAACATCCCAGACCAGCCTATAACTACCATGCCAGAGTAAGGCTTCTGATGGAGTGGGCTACTGATATGTTTATACGTCTTCAGGGAAGAGGTTCTTCTATAGCATTGGTTGGCAACCCGTGTTCTGGAGGCCCCTGATCCAAGTAACAGGCTCAATAACAAAACAATAAGCGGATGTGTTATAGCAGAAAAACACTAACATGTACACCAGGATCAGGATTGGGGAAGCTGTGTTTTACAAAATCCCTTGAAAGACTCTCTATTATTTCTAATAGTACATATTGGTCAATGCAGGAAGCTCCAGTGTTGTTCTGAGAGTTTCAATTATGTTATTATTTGAAGCCTGTGCTCGTGTTTAGCTGCTTTGTCTGCTGCCACTGTTTAAAGACATGTTCTGATGATAAGCCTTTGAGAAATTACTGCTAATTTACTTCTGATTTTACGGCCCCGGGGAACCTAAACCTGTGCTTTCTTTCTAATTAAGTTAATCTTGTTTCCCTGGGCCCAAAATATACATGTACAAAGTATGTCTCATTAAAAAGCTTCCCAAAGTCTAATGAAGGTCCGTTGTATTTCTCTGTGTTGCTCTCCTCTCCATGTAAACTGGGTGCTTCTAATCTTGGGTAACACTTCTAAACATTTCCTAACCAATCACTTGACTCTGTCCTGAGTTGACGGCTCTTGCTCCACTCACACAAGTCAGATAATAAGCTATCTCAGTGTAACCACCTGTCTGTAGCTGCCTGTCGCTTGTTTACTCCTTTATCCATCACCAACATTGTTCCTTCACCTGTGAATTCTCGAATTGCTTCGTGTATCCATTGGTTTGTCCGATCTGTCCGTCTGCGCGTCTGTTCGTTAGACTTTTTTGGTCCAATTAGCGTCACATAAAAGCTGGAAAATGATGTTAGATCTGTAGGAGATGTGGACAGAGATCTGTCAATCAAGCTGCTCATTAGCTAGGACCACACCATTCTCAGACAGGAGTTTTTAAGCCCTGTTTTCTTATAGTTATATCTTACAGTTTTCATTTATGTTTTGCTGGAAGATTAATATAATGCTCAAGTTTAGTATCATAAAATTTTTTTATATTCTACTTAACTCTAGCCTAAGTTCATCATGCTCAGTACAGACCATCGGCTACAGGGGTATGAAGCCCCTGTAGAACAGTGGAACTATGGTCAAAATTCTCACACATTTGCAGCCTTAAAAACTTTGCTCATGCCTGTTTAGAAGTGTTTAAGGCCGTAGGGGGTCCTGTTTCTTTAGTTTTCTCTAACACAGGTGCTCACAAGCGCCCCCTATGAACTTTAGAAGCCTCCCTTTCATAAGTCCGCATCAGAACAGAACTTGGTGAAGGTCATTATACACGATCAAATGTGATCCTGTGACGTTACTCACATAAACCAGTTGGATAATAAGGGAGACAATAATAAGCCTGATGCTGGGAGTGGTTTGCCTGGGTTGACCTGGCTTGAACTATAACTTGGTTTAGGTGGGGTAGCCTTGACCTGGTGTGGCTTGGTAAAAGTAGACTTGACTGGACCTGGCTTGGTTGGGCTTTAGTTTGGTTTATTTTAGCTTGGCTTGGCTAAACTTGGCTAAACTTGGCTGGACTTGGCTTAGGCTTGGCTTGGGCTTGGGCTTGGCTTGGGTTTGCTTAGCTTAGCATTACAGACACAACAAGAGGCTTGGCTTGCACGTACAATGGTACAAACAATACCACGCACTGTGGTGTGGGTGTGGGGGTATATGAAGGGAGAGGGTGATGAGGAGCAGGTGGCTGAAACAAGGGGCAGGTGTGGTGTGTTCTAGGCTACTCAGTATTCTGGGGACAGAGACCTCTGGTGGCACTGAGCAGGAGTACTTACACTGGCATGACAGGAACAGGAACTGACAAGGTCGCAGTTTTTAGCATGACTTAAACATAAGCATCATATACATTTATCATCCAAATGTTATTTATGCTGGATAAAGAGACAGAACATTGCTTGGAAATGCTTACATATCTTAATAACCCCAAGTTTTTAGTGATATTTTTTTCCATTATGTTCTAATGCTTCAGATACTAAACTAACCTAGAATGTTGTTCTCCCTTTTATACTCACTTATTAGTAGAATGTTTTTCAGCTGTGCATCACAATTGAGCAAGAGTGTCCTAACAACCAATTAGTCCAATAACATCCTTAACTTGGATTGACGGCCATACTAGGAGATTTAGACAGAGGACTGAGAATTGCTGATAATAGGACTATATGCAAAATAAGCCTCTATACAAAAATAGACTTTAATACAAACATTTTTATTCTTTAAAAATCATCTGATACACTTACATTAATTGTGAAATGGACAATATTGTTTGTGAATTGCATGAAAATTGCATGAAATGAAATTCTAAAGTTATCCTAAACTTTTGAGTGGTAGTGTATATATATATATATATATATATATATATATATATATATATATATATATATATATATATATATATATATATACATATATATATATATACACATACACACATATATATATATATATATATATATATATATATATATATATATATATATATAAATAAATAATGTTAGTAAAGAAGATCATGTCGCTCCTCATGAAGCTGCTGGCCAGAATGTTCAAACAATGTAAACCTGCATCAGAGCAAATAAGCTCATTTCTAAACATTCTTTAAACCACATCCACATGTTTTATTCTGCTCCAGAAATAAGTCCATACATCTTATTCTATAAATTTGATCTGTTCACAATTAATCACTAATATATTACTTTTCTAATAGTACAAATAAGAAAAACCTGTGTGTGTGTGTGTGAACCATTCAACACCTTAAACCCTTACTGCTTTCATCAAAGTGTACACTTCATGGAGGACCTGAGGCCAAGAACTGGGACAGGGCCTGTGTTCTCTGGAGAGACGGAGCTCCATCCGATATGCCTGGGATGAATGGGAGTGATCCAGGACTGATCATCCAACCTCAGTACCTGACCACACTGATGCTCTTGTGAATGCAATCAAATCTTCAGAGCAATGTTCCAACCTCAAGCCTTGCTAGAGGAGTAGAAGCTGTTACTGCAGGAACAAGCTCCCTATTAATACCTATAATTTCAAAGGACTAGAAACTTTTAGACATATAGTGGGAAGTATTTAGGACACAGACTCGGAAATGCCGGTGTTGGTGTTCCGTAACTTTGTTTAGCGACTTTTGGCAGCTGCACCATTTCTTTCACTTCCAGATACAAGCAAACATGTTCAAACACTCGGGACTTGTTTCTCACTTCCCAATAAGCGTCTCTATTCATCTGCATCCACCACAAACTACTCGCATGATTTGCATGTGAGTGCGATTGCCTGAAGAGATCGCGACGCGGCGCCTTGCCTTCTAGTTCTTAAGAATGAAAGCGTTTCTCTTAATAATAGAGCGCGAGCTAAAAATACCAATACAAATTGTCTGCAAGGAAAAGTCATATTCATTGTTTTCTGCTTTTTAAATGTCTGTTGTTGTACGGAGGGTTTGTTTCTGCGCGTGTGTGTTTCTTTCTGACAGCCTTTTGTTGTGCAGCATATATTTGTTTGTCTTTGTTTCGCCGCCGCGCGAACGCCTGTCTTTGTACCCGAGTCTGCGTGTCGGTGGCTGTTGGATTACGTGGACCGCTGTAAAAAAAAAAAAGAAATAAGAAAAAGGTGCTAAACGTGAGGGTTTGATCCTGCGTTGATGTTCGGCTTGCCTCTCCAGGGGACGGAGTAATGATTACCCCTGTGCATAATCAGAAACAAAATGATTATGTTTCAGATTTTAAAAGAACCTTGCTCGCAAAGTGAAAAAAAAATGAGGATGGAAAGAAAAACAACAGATAAATAAGCCCATCATCAGCCTCCCCCCCCCTGTCCCTTGATAGTTAACACGTTACATTTTCACGGCTTGGGCTTCTTAAACATTTTATTATTCATGACTGGCAGGAACAACAACAATAACAACAACAGCAACTAATTAGAGCGTAAATGTTCTCCTGGGATGAGTTACCCTCCATGGAACCTTCAGAGACTGCTTACGGTTTATTAAAATCAAAAAACCGCTTGGTCTTTTATCCAAACTTTAGCCGTACAGTCAGCAAGGAGCTGATTGGTGCTCGTGTGGGATGCAGTTTTTGGGGTGGAGGTCAATTGCTAATGCTGAGAATAATGTTAAGCAATGCAGTGTTCATGTTAATCGTGTAAAGGGATCTTCTCATGATTTTCCTGCTAGTTTACAAACACTTGACTGGTAACTCATGAAAAGTAGTCATAGTTGACTGAATTTAAGATGTGCTGTTGCTGGTCATGGTTTTTCTGTAACCTCAGTTGGCACTCAGTTGGTTTTGTAGCGTCCTGCTACTGGCTTGTTGGCCCATGGGCGCCAAGGGGAAGTGGTCATGGTGGTAGTGCCGGACTCACATTAGCCAGACAGACTCTAATTCATGTATATACCTTAAAATAAATTGTTGTGCTAAGCTGTGTTGGGCATAGTGTTGGAGCAAGCAAGTCATCAAGACTGTCCCACCCATTTAAGAGTGCTGGCAGCAGTTGACTGAATTTAAGATTTGCTGCTGCTGGTCAAGATTTTTCTGTAACCCAGTTGGCACCCAGTTGGTTTTGTAATGTCCTGCTACTGGCTTGTTGGCCCAGGGGCGCCAGGGGTCATAGTCACGATGGTAGTGCCGAACACAGCAATTCATATATATATGTTGTAATTGTTGTGCTAAGCTGTGCTTGAGTGAGTTGTCCCACTCATTCGCTCATTCAAGAGTGCTGGCAGCAGTTTTCCAGTACTGTTGTGGTCAATAAAACAGCCTTCGATTGAAGTGCTATGTTTCCTGCATCATGTTCTACACTAATGCTATATTGGTGTCAGAAGTGGGCCAGTGCCCTCCATAGTGGACTGGAAAGGAATGGCTTTGCCATAAAATTTAAAGGCAATATTGTAGAGATAGTCAAGCCTGGTTGACCAACATGGGCAGCATGGATCAGAGTCAAGTCTTAAGATTACTCTGCAGTATCTATGGAGGGCAGCAGAACAAGCATAGAATGCCGATGTTGTTGCTTCCACCCCAAGTGGTGCAAGGACAGATGACTCTGTGAGCTGTGAGTGTGAGTGTGCACACTGGAGTGAAGGTGTGTTCGCTTACCTGGACAGTGGACATTCCAAAAGTCCCAGTGAAGAGAGACTGCAGGCCTCAGGGACCGGGTTAGTTAGCACTGAGTGACAGTTCTCTTTTGTTGCTCTGTTCTATAAAAGAGCATTTGCATGTGTTTTGCACCAATGCCATCCAATTCAAATGCCACCAAGTTTAAAGCTGTGCAAGAATCTAATAAAAAATAATGCTAATATTGAATAATTTATATATAACAGTTAGTAATTGTTGTTATACATATAAATTGTATATAAGCTAAAATATATTTAATAATATTAAATTAAATTAAATATTAATAAGTCCCTCATTCTTTTACAATAAACACCAACAACGACTAGGGTCTATATTCTATATACCATAGACTATACATGTATATGCTATAGTCTAGAACAGCTGACCAGTGTTTTGATGCTACATATTATGGGCTCACTTTAGTCAAAGCACAATTACTATCAGCACCATTATTATCCTGCTTTGTGCTTCAGACATTCATCACCTTCGCAAAGTTAGAAGAGAATCCAATCAGGCTCTTCTTCTCTGCCCAAGTCCATTAACCTTTGTGCATTTGGATCTGCTTGATTTAGAGTTATGAAGAAAAGGGTAAGGAACTGTTACCGCTTTGACATGGACGAATGATAATGAAATCAATAGCGGAGCATAAAAATGGAGAAAATTTAACAGAGCACATAGGTCAGATATTGACGGGAAGTAGTTAAGTACCCCTGACTACCCTCATTTCAGCCATCACGCATTTATCAGTTTGCCCTTTTCTATTTCTCTCATTGTCTGGCTATGCTGCTTAATTACGCTCAGCGCTCATATCAGACAGCTGGGAAATAAGTGCAGGAAGTTAGATGGAACTTTTTTTCATTTACGCTGCATTTAAAGTTTGGCTCAATGTATAAAATGGGCCTTAACGTCATATGGAATGCAAGGAAGATGAACGATAGCATGCAATGCGTCAAGAGCTCACTGTCTAACTTCGGTCATCAGACGTCTTAGAGACGATAGGCAGCTAATTTTGGAATTAAGTTCTGTCTCAATCAGTTCAGAATGAACATTGGTTGAAAAACGGGGGCAGGGGTTCGGTACTTCGGTAAGTACTGGTATAGGTGCTGCTACCAATAAATGAACGCAAACATGGGAGTTCTAAAATTCTTTTTGGCCACCTACACACATATCTACTCACATTGTAATCTTATCAGCTCCACTGACCATATAGGAGCTACACTTACAGACTGTAGTTCATCTGATTCTCTGTCCAGCAGTGACACTGCGCTGTTTAAACACTCCAGCAGCAGCACTGCTGTGTCTGATCCACTCATACCAGCACAACACACACACTAACACACCACCACCATGTCAGTGTCACTGCAGTGCTGAAAATGATCCAGCATCCTAATAATATCTGTTCTGTGGTGGTCCTGATGATTGAAGAACCAGGAAAGAAAGTATACAGAGAAACAATTACAGTCTGTAGTTGTAGAACTACAAAGTCCTCGTATGTGCAGTGAGGTGTTTTTTGTTATGATTATAATGATCGGGGTATTGTGAGAGGAAGAAAGTTCAGTTCCAGATTTCTCCTGGACGCCCCAGACATTGTATGAATGTATTCAGTTTCTTCAGCAGCAATCTTGATTTAGCTTAATGAAGTACTGAGCAGTCAAAGCAGGTATTAGATGAGAAATGTAAACAATACTGGGTTGTTTCCACAAGGAGAAGCTTGGAAAGGGTTAAATAAACACACTGACATAAAAACACTACAGACTGTATTCATACTAATTGAATATTTTAAAAAAAGTGTTTTGCTAAGTAAATAAAAGCTTCCCATCTGGAAATATAATAGCTTTATTTTAAATATAATAAAGTCTTGGACTGTGTGTGTAAGTACCTGTTAGGTGAATTGTGGGTAAGGGATTTGTAAAACTGTAAAATCATTATGATTTTCATGAACTGTTATTTTGCTTAAGAATCATATTATACTTGGCTGGTGTAGTCTACATACTCTGTTTTCGGATTGTGGGGTGTGGCTTAAAAGATACCTTTGCATGCAAAAGTTTGGGTGCACCTGGTCAAATTATATTTTGTTGATTTGAAAATAATTGAAAATAAGTTATCACATCAACAGAGATTCAAGAATCACAAGGCTTTATTGTCAGTGCAGTGAAACTCTACTATATTAACTATACGGCGAAACATAAAAATATACTGCAATACAATACACATAATACAGACAAAAGACATATAATAACTACAGAACAGAACATATATATATATATATATATATATATATATGTTATATATGTTGTTCTAGTTGCTACTTCAGTGCTACTTCAGTTGCTACTTACAACTATATATATACATTATATATATATATATATATATATATATATATATATATATATATGTATATATATATATATATATATATATATATATATAGAGAGAGAGAGAGAGAGAGAGAGAGAGATTCTGTTCTTATATATATATCAATGATCATTATATTTATTATAATTATATAGTTATATCATTATTATTTTTATTATACATTTTTTATACAGTATCTCAGATATAGAGTATGAGATGGTGTCTTTTGTGTGCGTGTGTGTGTGTGTGTGTGTGTGTGTATATGAAAGTGTCCCTCAGTTCAGTCTCTGGGAGTTGAGGAATCTGATGACTTGTGGAATGAGAATTTATTTCCACACATTTTACTGCACGGTGAATGTTTATGTTCTGAATTATTTGAAAAATAATAACACATAAAATGTGGCCTGTGCAAAAACATTTCATACTTTATGTCTTATATGCCAATATAAACTGAAACTAGGCACTAAAAGTTGCATTAAAATGCACAGCCGTATTTAAGTGTGCTCTCTGTAGAGGACCTGTAACTTATTTTCACAGTCAACAAAACAGGCCATTTGATCAGTAGCGCCCAACTTTTTGTAGTTAAGATGCAAAACTGTCCTGCATGAATTATCACCTGAATTCTCGTCTTAAATGGATAAAATTGGGGATGTTTCATTTTCATCAACCTGTTGGAAAAGCATGAATGTATAGCTGAAGGGTTCTGCCCACTGTACGTCACTGAAATGAAGGCTGCACTTGTTTCAAATGCTGCATGTGTGCGTGACAAGACACACTTTGTTGTTGGAGGTTTCTCCAACAGGCTGCCTGGAACCCAAATACTGAAGATGAGGCAATGAAGAGGAAGTTAAGCCACCTAGTTCAGCAACTTTACTATATACTAAAATGCTGTGATCCGTACTTGGATCAGGACTTTTCTGATCTTGTACTAGGAAGTGTATAATGAAACACTCCCAAAAATTGGAATTCCAGTTAAGAAACTTGAGCAGTTGAACTGCTGCATCCATGAAGCCCAGGTTAATGCTAGCATACTTCTTAAACATGGTTTGCATGAGATGTATGTAATTGGGAGACTGATTACCAGCTCCAGTGTAAATGGATTGATTTACTGTATACTGAATGGGTGTGTTGTATTTTACACACTATAGCATTTGTTCAAAGTATATGAGAGACAGGTGGGCCAAGAATGTTGTAGAGCTTGCGGCAAGGTCAGGGCTTTTTGGGACCTCCGCCATGTAAGGCTGTGACTTATCTTGGGAACTTCTATTCGAGAACTACTGTCCACCCAAAAGAATTACGACTTGGCCAGGTGTACTGTAAGGGGCCGAAGAAAGACGGGCCTATAAAAGACAATGCAGCTTAGACGTGATTGAGACCAGGGTAGACCAGGGTTGACCAGGGTAGACCAGGGTATGAGAACTCAGAGAAATGTCGGTACAGCAGTCCCAAGAATAAAAAGCTTTCTCCATGACTGGTCTCCCTCTTCATTCTGACAGCAAAAACTAAGTTACTACAGGTGGATAGAAGTCTAACTGGCCTAAATTGGTCACTCCAAATCTATCTCCAACAAATTCCTCAGGATTGGCAGCTCAGTATACTGACTAGACCGATGCCATAATGTCAGGGACAGCTTATGTCCCATTTCAGCTAAACCTGCTCTAAACTGTAATTCCAAATTTTGTTTTTACCTGAATCATAAAACTGGTTGAAGTTAAGTAAGATTTACATTACAAGACATTCAACATGAGTTTAGCTTGATTTCCTGAGTCTGGGTAAGTCAGTACTGGTCAGTCTACAGATTTTGTCGGAAGAATTAGTTGGGGCACATACTTTGATGTTTTGATGACTCTGGGCAGGACTTTAACCTTTCTCCATCGACCAGTAAAAAAACTGAGAGCACGAAAAGAAAAATAGCTATGAAGTCGTGTGTAGCGAAGCTGTTTAATGAACTGATATGAGTTTAAGGCATGATGGAGCTTATGTACTTCTAAAACTCTAAAAACTACCGGACTAATCACATCTTCACATCCACGACCCTCATTTACATATGTTTACCTGCTGTTTACTTTATCAGTGCAGTGATAACAGCAGCAGCAGCAGCAGCAAGCGGCTCCACGTTGGTTTATCTGCATCTCCTAGTAACGGGAGAAAGCCTGACTTTATTGGGTTCAGTTCAACTTTGTTGAGTAAAGTTGAGTATAGTGAGATTCCAAGTGGTTTAGTGTGCAAGTCCCAATAGTTTAGTCCAGGGGTGTTTAATTAGAGTTCAGTAGGTAGAGGAGATTTCCTCAGACCAAGGTCCGGACCATCATCGTTTTTAATGTGTGTTATGATTCAGTGGTGTGTCCTGTTTACTGAAGTAGTCTAGTATCAGCATGTTATACCATCAGCTACTGAAACACCAACACATCACACATACCGTTCAGTATATTTCAGTATATTTTAGTATATTTACTGTTTAAATGCTGAACTGAATTAATTATTTATAAAACTAATAAATGTTTTTACTCACTTTAATAAAAACAAGGGCTGCAAATAAACTGTCCTAAAGTGTTTATTTATAGGAAAACTACATCTTCTTGTTTACTCAGCCTGCCTGTGAAGAATAAAAAGATAAGTTTCTCCACTCCTGGTTGAAAAGTCAGTTTTCACCGTCCACTTTTCTATTTTTAGAGCACTTTATTTAGAGCTCACTTTACTCTTCGACTCGCTTTACTCTCCGACTCGCTTTACTCTCTGACTCGCTTTACTCTCTGACTCGCTTTACTCTCTGACTCGCTTTACTCTCCAACTGGGCTTCTTGCTTCGTACCTCGCCTGTGTGTTCGCCGCACTCCCGAATCTGCACAGATCAGGGGTGCGTTTCCCGATAACGATTGATCTTAGTGATTTACGAACAATTTTAAGAACGTCGTAACTTTAAGAACCCCAATTTTGCGAGTGTTTATCAAAAGCCTTCTTAGTCTCCAAACTTACAAACTAGTTTCTACTAGCTCTTTGTTCACTCCGCCCCTCGCGTCAGCGCTGAATAGGCACTGCCTGTTGAGAACTGAACCACCGATTTACACAGGTTTTCTCATTATTATGCCACACATGTAACGTTATGTAAATAATTATAAAAAAATTAACAACAAATAAGGATTTACATTAGTTTTATGTAAAAAAAAATAAATGAAAACATTTTGCTTGCAATTGTTGTCTATAGCACGCCGAGCCTATAAATAGGCACACGATTAACCTTCCTAGCACGACACACCCGCCACACAAACACAAGTAATTTACTACTATGACTGTAACACTGGCAGAAACTTAATTAAAAATATGTACATTTACATGTGTATGTCAACAAATAATGTATTGAACTTTAAGCAGTTTATACTGTTTGTTTACGTGATTACGATGATTCCAACCTTGAAATAAAAAGTAAAATGTACATTTATGCGCAGTATTGAACTCAGGACCCTCAGAGTGGTGGGCAGTTTGCTTCCCACTCCACCATGATACAAGCGAACACCTGTTTATTCTAGAAGTTTACTGATTACATAGTTTAAGCTCTTGGATATGACATTTGTTGAGGTTGGATGTAATATGTGATGCAGTTACGCTTTTAAAAGTGATTTTAAATCTTCATGAATTCATGTTTGTATAAATACGTGTAGTGTCATGCACAGAACACTGCATTTTTAAAGGACGATTAGCGCCCTCTTTTGTTTTTGAGACAGAACTGCACGTGAATTTTGGCGAGTTACGAGTGGGTCAGATTACTCTTACATTTACGAACGACCTTGCGTACTATGTTAGTAAAGAAGGCTTTCTGGAAACATTCGTAATTTTAAGAATGTTCTTAAGTATGAAGTTACGAAGTTCTTAGCGTTAAGAACGTTTTGGGAAACGCACCCCTGATTGGCCGAGGAGCGCCTCCGATGATTTTACAATGCACGTGATTGGTCTGCAAGTTTACTGCACCACAAAGCCCGTATACCGTAAAGAAATGAAAAGTTCCACCTCTTAAAATAAACACCGTCAACATTAAATTTTTCTCAATACTTTTATCGGTTTGGGTCCGCACTGGACAACGTCTAAGTTCGAACCCGGACCACGGTCTGCCTATTAGTAACCTCTGGAGTAGTTGCTCAAACAAGTGAGACAGTGTGAGACACCCAAGCTTTTCATAATCTGCAGGGTTTTAGAAGTGAAGAGATTGATGGAGAGTGTAAAGCTGCATCAATGCACACGAGGAGCATCAAAAGATTAGTCTTTTTTTTGGGCTCTGCATAAATTCATATGCATATTTCATACACACATTGTCACAGTTATTGTAAAATGTGGGAAACAGTCACAATAAGAAAGCCATTTATGAGGCCCTTATTTTTCACTGCTACAGCATTTTCAGAAATTTGGTGCTTTCTTCAGTGTTCAGGGTGGATGTTTCCTATCCACATTGTGCTGGCTGTGTAGATAACGTGCATGTTCTTATCCTCAAAATGACAAACTCTGTCTCTTTTTGTAATTTTCTGCTTTCAAAGTAAATGGTTGCCAAAATATCAGTGTATGATATGCTGTATCTGCATCCCAGGCTGACGAAAGATGTAATGAGCTGATCTCAGAGCCCTGAGAGAATCAGCAGAGACACTCTATGTCTGCCGTGATCGAATTTGAACCTTGATCACTTCACCACAGTCTTCCTCTGTACATCTGATGGCTAAAAAGAATCATTTCTAATAAACCTGACAGTCATACAGTCTGTACCGATTCAGACTCAGAGATGATTTTATGATCCATATGCAAGGCTTTATTAACTCAACAGGGATATTAAATATGAAACAATGCACCCAGGAGATCAGGTGGGTTGGAGTCCGAGCCTCACTGGAGCAAGTGGCCGCTGGTGGGAGTTCCAGGGCCCTGGAGAGTCCAAGCGCTGATCCTCTGTCTGAGTAGAGGTTCTTCCTTGCGTCGTTCTGGAGCTACCCAGAGTCTGATAGCCAAACAAACCTCGCAGCATGGAGCCCCGTGGGGATGAGACACCAGGAGTAAGCCCAGACAACGGGAGGCTGGTGTTCAGGCAGATCAAGGAGTTCAGTGGCCTCGAGGGTTCCAGGGAGGACAGCAGGCCCTTGCTGTGGAGATATGGTGTTACTGGGAGAAGGTCGAGCTGCAGCCAGGGGCATTCCTGGTTGGGGTGTTCCTGTACAAGTAGAAACGCTCCCAACCACTACGGCTTGAACAGAACCGCCCCCAACAGGCCAATATCGACAACAGGTGTGTTTTGTAGCGATGCGAAAGAATATGTTAGGAAGTTTTAACAGAGGAGGATGTGTTTCAGATTAGAGGAGTAACAGTTACTGTAGTGTTTTACAGTCACACGCCTTAAATCAGTGTTTTTAGGCACGGCAACATACGAGTAGGCTGCTCTTGAGTTCTCTTTACTAGCTGCTTCACTGAAGATTACATGTGGGTGTGTTGTGCACTTGTGACCACTAGTGACACCTACTGTTCCAGAAACTATATAACACATACATCACGGTTCTTTGTTTTATAATTAAACAATTCTACAATCAAAGGTAATGTAAAATCACCTAATTGAATAAAACTAACAGACTCTGGAAGGACTGGAACATGTCAGTCATGCCGCTTATGATTAACTTTGATTATGATTAACTGCACCGTGTCCAGATAGATAGACATTCAAATATGGCCAAATGAATAAAACAAACTCAACTGTAGAGGGCGCACTGTTACTGTGACAAACGTGCATCTTCGGACAGCAAAGTGAGAAACTACAGGAAAGCAGAACTGATAAAAACAAGGAACAGATAGATCATGCTGTAGCCAATGAGGAAGAAGGGCAGTTTTGTGTTGAAGCGAATGAAAAAGCGAGGACGTTCTTGTTTTAGCCAATGAGGGGGCGTTCCTGAAAACAGTAACACACTATAAACAAGAACACTCCCGGCTGCTGACCGACGATATTGGTTACTGGACAAAAAAGGGAAGCCGGCTAGACGCTAGACAGAGGTAAGTGTGTTACAAACAACTAGACTATAAGGGCTACGCTAATGAGCCACTGTGGTGAGCTGTGATGGGTGACAGGTGTGTGTGATTATGTGTGTCTGTGCACATGCGTGAGGGGGGGTGTGTGAGTGTGTCCAGAGCTAACTAGTACTCTGGAGACTGAGACCTCTGCAGGAGCTGGGAAGACATGATTACACAGTCCTACATTTTACTTCAACATATGTGGTGAACAGCAGAACCAGCCTGTGGGTCTGTAGGGCCTTAGATGTTGAAGATGTTGAAAACTGGTCCCAAAGACAAAACATCTAAGAAATATATCATCGGTGGCACCATATGTTCATTAATCCATTATATATGAGGATTCTTTTAGATTGTATTTTAGCTAAGCTGGCTAACTTCTAACCAGGACCACTAAGTAGACACAAAACAACATAACCAGCCAAAGCTTTGCCAATGACTTCAATGAAAAATAGGACAAATCGGTGTTATATCACAACAGAACTTACCTCTGGGTGGATAAAGTTGGTATTGCTTCATTGGTGTCTTAGTCAGAGTCATCAATAACGTCAATAATCACCAATAATAAAATCCTCATATAACACTTCAGTTGACCAGTTACTAAAAGTTTATTCAGTACACTGTAGGATTCTTTCTAAATCTCTAGAACTTCACATCACTTTTTTTCTGCACCCCAATAAGTGGGTTTAGTCAACACCAAGGTCTCAGCATAGTGTTGGTGTCCAAAAAAAACCAAAAACATATGTAGTCAACAGCAAAACCATCCTGTGGGTCTGTAGTGCCTTAGACGGGATGTTGAAAACTGACCCCACAGACAAAACATCTAACACAAATATATCATCAGTGATACTGCATGTTCATTAATATAATGTGCATTACATATGCAGATTCTGTATTTATCTAAGCTAGCTAACTTGACCAGGACCACTAAGTAGACATAATACAACATAACTAACCAAAGCTTTGCCAAAGACTCCAATGAAAAACAGGATAAATCAGTGTTATATCACAACAGAACTTAATTCTGGGTGGATAAAGCTGGTAGTGCTGCACTGATATAAGATGTCATACTAATTCTAAAAGTTATCTTACCTAAATATTAGAAAAAAAACACAGAACATTTATGAACTGATGATTCCAGATCAATAATATCACGTCTCTGTGCAGTTATTTTTGTTGTGTTTATTGTAAATGCCATTAATTGACTGAAGTCCAGTCTTTATGCTTACAAATGCTCTGATTTGGTCTATAAAGTTTAATCATTAGTACTTTTACCAGGTTTCAATCAGTTTAGGAATAATAATGATAATAAATAACAACAGTAAAATAATGGACAATAAATATCATGAAAAATGGCTGATTGAGTATAAAACAACATAACTAGCCAAAGCAAGACTCCAATGAAAACTAGGATACATCAGTGTTATATCACAACAGAACTTAATGCTGGGTGGATAAAGCTGGTAGTTCTGAACTGGTACAAGATTTTATACTAATTATAAAAGTAGTTTCACATAAATATTAGAAAAAAACAGAGCATTTATAAACTGCTCATTCCAGATCAATAACACCACATCTCTGTGCAGTTATTTCTGTTGTGTTTATTGTAAATGCTTTTACCAGGTTTCAATAAGTTTAGGAATAATAATGATAATGAATAACAACAGTAAAATAATGAACAATAAATATCATGAACAATGGTATAACAGGCCCCTGTTTCAAACCAGGGCCCTGGCTGATTGAGTATACAGCTTATCTAACGGGTCAGTCCCAGTCTACAGTCTAATCACGCGGGTGTAAACGTGATTGGTTTCAGGGTTGTAAACATGATAACGGTTCATAGCAGCTCATTCTGATCCCTGCTACAGATATCTGAGTCATTACGAGGCACAGCATGGCCTGTGGTTAAAACTCGAGACGGGGAAAAAATAGAAACTAGAAGACCACAGTGTGTGAGAGAGGGTGGACGTGTCTATAGCAAGAAATAAATGAGAAATAAATGACATATGTATAGCCATGAATAAATAAGACAGATAGATAGATAGATAGATAGATAACACAATACAGCACAGTAACACAATACAATAATAAGGGTGGTACAGTATGAACGACAAAAAATATTAACTAGAAAAATACTGTCAGCTATAGATAAATATATCTGTATATGTTATTAAAATGAGGCAGGACTATATACAAAACCATCCACCTACAGATATACATATATCACTGTAGATGACAAGTATAAACGTGCATCAACGCTGGAGATTAAAAGGCAGTGCAATAATAAAAATTGTGTAACCTGGGCCGCAGGTTTCAGCAGGTAATGATAATACAGGTAATGTGCATATATTGGAATTGAAGTAAAGTAGGTATATCTAGAAATAAATAAAAAATAAATTATGTATCTATAGCTAGAAATAAATAAGAAATAATAATGTATTTATACCTAGAAATAAATGAGAAATAAAGTATGTATCTATAGCTAGAAATAAATAAGAAATAAATGATGTATGTATATCTATAAATAAAAAAGAAATAAATGGCAAATAAATATAGCTTGAAATAAATGAGATATAAATGATGTACAATACATCCTGAACGTATTCACAGTGCTTCACAGTTTCTACATTTTGTTATGTTACAGTCTTATTTTAAAATGGATTAAATTCTACACACAATACCTCATAATGACAAAGTAACCACAAGTTTGTTAGGATTTTATTTTGTTTGAATTTATTAAAAATAAAAATCACATGTACATGTATATAAGTATTCATAGCCTTTGCCATGACACTCAAAATTGAGCTCAGGTGCTCCTGTTTCCACTGATCATCCTTCAGCTGTTTCCTCAATTTGATTGGAGTCCACCTGCCGTCAATCCAGTTGATTAGATGTAATTTGGAAAGGCACACACCTGTCTATATAAAAATAAATGATAAATTAATTAATTATATGTATATCTAGAAATAAATGAGCTGGAAAGCTAAAAATAAATAAACTAAGAAATGAAGACCACTGACTGTACATATGACAGCCACAAACTCCAGAATAAAAACCCAGATAAACGTCTGGGTCACATTAATAAATAAAAGAATATTCTCTCAAGAAATCTTACTTAAACCCGTAAAGCTGCAGACTGATAGGGCCGAGACGTGTCCCTTTGAGGGCCCAATCCTTTGCAGGCACGGCGTATGAGAAGGAAGACTTGGGCAACTTGAAAGAAGGCTGTATTCAGGAAGACGGCTAAGAAATGTCATCTTTGCTGAAATGGCATTTGGACATTAAGCGCTCAATTTGCTTTTGTCATTGAACACTGACGAGCTTGGCAGCCATCTTCTGCAGATACCTCCAAATCGAATTTGATTTTTTTTTTTTACTCAGTGTCCCCATAAAGTGAAGCGCATGCTCGGCTTAATGGGCTGTTCTCATCCAGGCTGAGAGGACTAGAGCATAACGGTGGCCATTGCAGGGAGGAAAGAGTTGCAGCGAACCCACAGCAAGATGAATCATTTGGGAAGAGGTTTGAAGAAGCTTGTTTTGGATTACATTCTCATGTAACTACATATCTATTAAATTTCTTATATCTGTTAATACACTAAATGGACAAAAGTATTGGGACACACCTCTTAATCACTGAATTTAGGTGTTTAATTCAATCCCATTGCCACAGGTGCATAAAATCAGGCAGCTAGCCATACAGTCTGTCTTTACAAATACTTACTTCGCTCACTCTGGCTTCACATGCCTCAGATTCAGGGTCACGGATTCCGGATAGGAGTGGAATTTTCCGGAATTTTTTCCCATAGAGAATGAATAGGATGAAAAAATGCGTGTCCATCCAATGAACATCTGCTCCACCAACAGACACTATTTTGCATACATTAAATCAGGGCAGACCCTCGACCATGACTGCATTGTTCATTGGCCCAGCACTCACCTGTTTGTCATTCATCCCTCTTTTTTTCCCATAGAGTCCCATTTATTTTTGAGCATAGTCAAATATTACGGTTTTGTTTAACATACAGTCTCCAAACTGCATGTACTCTCTCAGAGCAGGTCCCCAAACTCTAAACCACAGACATACTGACCCACACTCCTCTATTTGTTGTTTATTCATCCCTTGTCGCTCCCATAGAGTCCCATTCATTTTCAATCAAATCTTGCAACACCTTGTGAACCACTGTATGCTATGGCAACCTCTTAGCAATACCATAGCAACACCTTAGCAAGTTTTGTCAAGCTGCTTATGCGTTTCCTTCAGGTAATGCACTTTA
This sequence comes from Megaleporinus macrocephalus, assembly GCA_021613375.1. Classification (NCBI taxonomy): domain Eukaryota; kingdom Metazoa; phylum Chordata; class Actinopteri; order Characiformes; family Anostomidae; genus Megaleporinus; species Megaleporinus macrocephalus. The sequence continues at coordinate 40,279,573 of CM038713.1, forward strand.
CTTTTATTATTATTATTATTATTATTATTGCTGCTGCTAATATGTCCAGAAACATTAACAGATGTATTTACAGAAGCACCACTGGGGCACACTTACTAAAAAAATAATGATAGCATCACTTATTCTTCTTGTAATTCTGACACGGTCCCTAACTCTGAAGCAGACACAGGAGAGCACAGTGATAGCGAGAGTTGAATTTCTTAGAAAAATTAAATAAGAGTAGCAGTAAAATCTGTTTTTCTTAATAATCTGATATATGATTGCTATACAAAGAAAGACCCTCTAAAATGCCAACTTCACAGGAGAGAACAAAACCAATGGAACCAGATTTTTTTCCAAGTTATTTTGAAGCATTTCTATTGGTCCATTCATCATGAAACTTTTAATGGATATAAAGAAAAGCTGTCATGTTCAAGTAATATAGAAAAAATGAAATCATGGACAAAAAAAATGGACAGCAACGATATATTTGTCACGCTGGACCCAGAGACGTGCCGGAGGCACGATAGGCACGATGAAGGGGGTTGACGCAGGCACAAGGTTTAACTAAAAATACTTTAATGGTAAAGATCAAAACAAACACTAAGCAAAACAAACATGTATTATAACCAAAACAGAAACCCTGACAAACTAACAGGGTCCACACGCAACACTATACAATAGACAACAAACCACAAAGGAGAGGGCAAAACAGGCAGACTATATACACTGGATAACGAGAGGAAACAGGAGACAGCTGGTGACAATGGGAGGTGACAAGGATGGGAACCATGTGGAGGGCGGAGACAAGGATCACATGACTAATCAGACAGAACCACATGGTGAAAAACGTAAACACAAGCACATGGACTACAAACAGAAACGTAAACAAACAGGCAAGGACAAGGGAAACAGGGCAGGACGTGACAATATTATGCAAGTAAACACTTTGCAGTCAGTCTGAGTATGTTTAATTTGTGAAACAGAACATAGAATTTACCCAATTAAATATTATAAGTGTACAAATATCAGACATAAGTTAGCGAAGTGGGACAGAGTTAGTCTCGGTACTCTGTTTCGACCTATATTTACCAGGCATTGGTATCAAATAGGAAAAGTGGTACATCCCTTATTGTGGGTATGTTATGATTCAGTACAGTAAAAATATTATTTCGTGTTTCTTTAAATTTGGATGAGAGAAAAAGGACATTTCACTATTTACAGTGTTAAAACTAAGCCCACCACGTAGGGGCTGTATGTATCTGGCTGCCTCTCACTGCGAGTCATGTATATATTTCAAAATGAACTGGACACCAATTGGACAATTAAGCAACACGGTGAATTCTGTAAATGTGACATTTGGATGCAAAAGTTTAAGCACCCACTGTCCAATAACATGCTTTGAATTTCCAAGATAAACTATTTAACCTAATTAAATATGGAGATTCTCTGCATGTTTTAGGGCACCGTCTCTATTTATTTGCTATATTTAACATACTTTAAGAACATAAAGCATAAAATGTATTGTCAACTCAACTACACAAAGCAGTAAATAAAAGCATGTGTTTATTTTCAATTAGAAATTCAGCAAACTATAAAACTCAACCAGTGGCGTCCAAACTTTTACATACTTTTAATTGTTCCTTTCATTTGTTTATTTAAGAGGAATAAAACATATAGTTCAGCATCACAATTGCATAATGTAAATATGATGGATTTATTTAGCCAGATGGCTGATTTTGATCTCCAACTATATGTAAACAGCTTGGTAATCAAAAACACTAGAAACAAAAAAAAAAAGTTGCTTTCGCTGAACAGGTACATCAGGGCGGATCTGGAGAAACATCTGTCTGATTGCTCCGAGAACTCTCACATGTCAGTGCTGTGGGAGTATGAGAAGATAATGAAAAGCATGAACCTGTTTACCTTGTATTAGATTGCGCCATATGCTTTCATAGTGCTCGGCTTGGGACACCTCCGCCAGGCGTTTAGGGCCTGTTGGAAGCTGGTAGAAGCCTCTGGAAGCTGTTGGGCTATTCCAACAACGTACATAACACAAAACAAAGAGAAAGAAACCATGGACGATCATGTGGGTTTGTCAGCCCAAGAAAAGAATCACAGCCCCAACTCCTTCCTTTAAACCTATCTGCAGTGTCTAACTCTATATGAACAAAAGTATTGGGATACAACTTTTAATCACTGAATTCAGATGTTTTATTCAGTCCCATTGCCACAGGTGTATAAAGTCAAGCAGCTAACCCTCAGTCCATCACAGGGCAGATACAAAGACATACACATTCACAACTGGGGCAATTTAGCATCTCCATGATCTGACTGAGGGAGGAAACCAGAGGACCTGGAAGGAACCCATGCAAACTCTGGTCTCCAGGCCAGAAAACTGAACCCAGGCCCTTCTCGCTATAAGACAGGCAGGCGAGGGAAATTTTCATCATTCTTTATGTTCCACCATTAACCTTAAGTGATATTATTAAAAAATGGGAAGTGTTTAGGAACTACAGCAGCTTCATGACATGGGTTTCCACAGCTGAGCAGCTGAATGCAAGCCTTACATCACCAAACACAATGCCAAGCAGTATTTGGCAGATATGGGACCAAGTCACTAAGTTGCAAGTAACAAATAAGCCTTAAGTCTTGACAATCAAGTCCCGAGTCAAGTCCCAAGTCAATACAAGGAAGTCTCGAGTCAAGTCCCAAGTCAATACAAGGAAGTCTTGAGTCAAGTCCCAAGTCAATACAAGGAAGTCTTGAGTCAAGTCCCAAGTCCCAAACTTTGAGTCCTAGTCAAGTCACCAGATGTAACGTCATTACAGTATTTAACACAGTTGATTAGTAGAATATTAAACTGACATTAATATAACATTAACATTTTTAAAGTTTATATTTTAACAAAAATAACTTGCATATGAAATTAGATCATTTGAAGCAGTTCTAATCACTAATCACCTCATTACCAGTTCATTACCAGTCCAATCACCTCATTACCAGTTAAAATAGGTGTTGAAGCAGACAAAACACTAAAATGTGAGGCAGTGGGTCTCGAAGGCAGAGGCTGAGAAACATTGCACTGTATGGAAGTATTAGTACACATTACACCTACAGGAATTTTAATAATCACATTCTAAACCCATAAGCATTAATATCTGGACGGGTCTTTCAGTTCTAACAGCATGTGTGACTGTGGACTGATCAGTGTTTGTACTGTTCAGCACTACTTGAACACTTCCTGTCTGAGATGCTGAGCTTCCTAAACGCTTTAATGTTTCAGTAAAGTTCTCAGTGGACGGTGGAAGATCTAGGAGGGATGAACAGAGGGAGAGAGCTTCCTTCTCATTGGCTGTTGTTTATCATTATGTCGCTATGTGTGAAATATACACAGCAGAGACTTCCTGTTCTTTGTGCCTCAAAAGTTGAACAAGGTTTGAAGTGGTTGCAGCTCCATCTGTGATCTTGACTCCACGTGTCCTGCATGTCTCAGTTCTTTTTTACTTACTGCAGCAGAATCTTTGTAGTTGAACGAGATTATATTTGGGAGCATGTTGCTCCTCATCTCCACACAAATTCAACACTTGCACCCTCCCAAAGCTTCCCATGATTGGCTGCAGAACTTCACTTGTTGCTAGGTTACGGATAAACTGCAGCTCAGCTCCCTAGCATTACAGCACCATGTAATACAAAATGATCAGTTATTTGATTTAGTTTTATTATATAAAATGATGGTGGCGAGACTTTCAAGTCCAAGTCAGTAGAGGTAAAGTCTAAGTCAAGTCACAAGTCATCAGTTTAGTGTCACCAAGTCAGGTGACTCGAGTCCAAACATCTGGTATTTGGAGTGATGTAAAGCTGTTTTGTGGACTGTCCAATCATGCTTCTCTCTCTAGCAGTCTGATGGACCAGTCTGGATTTGGAGAACCAGGAGAACGTTACATGCCTGACTGCACTGCGCTGAAAGTAGAGTTTGGTGAAGGCGGGACGATGCTATGGGGCTGTTTTTCAGGGGGTGGGTCGAGACCCTTTACGTCCAGTGAAGGGAAATCTTTTTAGAAGACATTTTGAACAATTGCATGTTTCCAACTTTCTGGACTGTTGACAGATTGAGCCCATAGATTCATGCCGTTGGTGCCAAAGTCTGACCCTACCATCCATGCACCTTGGCAGAAATTGAGATTCTTTGGACAAGGCTATATATTTCCAGCCTTCAGCTGTCCAGTTATGGGGAGCCTGTGTCCACTGCAGCCTCAGCTCTCTGCTCTTTGCTGACAGAATTGGAACCTGACGTGGCCTTCTGCTTTTGTAGCCTCAAGGTTTGACATGTTATGTATTCTGAGATGCTTTTATACTCAACACAATCATCCAGAGTGGTTATCTGAGTTAGTGTAGGGTTTCTGTCAGCTCCAAGCAGTCTGGTCATTCTTTGTCCACCTCTCTCATCAACAAGATGTTTCCATCTGCAGACCTGCTGCTCACCGGATGTTATTTTTTTACTGCTTTGAGTAACTCTAGAGGCTGCTGTGTGTGGAAATCCCAGGAGATCAGCCATTTTAGGAATACTGCAACCAGCCCGTCTGGAACCGACAATCATCCCACAGTCAAAATCATTGGGATCACAGCTTTTCCTCCATTCTGATGGTTAATGTGAACATTACATGAAGCTGTTGGACCGTAACTGTGTTTTGATTGTGCTGCACTGCTGCCACCTGATTGGCTGATTAGATACAGTGAGGAAAATAAGTTTTTCAACACCCTGTGACTAGTTCTGGGCTGTTTCCTTACCTTTCTTAGGATCATTGATACGCCACAAGGTGAGATCTTGCATGGAGCCCCAGTCCGAGACAGTCATGTTAAGCTTCTTCCATTTTCTAATAATTGCTCCAACAGTTGATCTTTTTCACCAAGCTGTTTGGCAATTGCCAAATTATTTATTAAAAAATCATACATTGTGATTTCTAGATTTTTTTTTTTTGGATTATTTTTCTCACAGTGGACATGCAAAGTCGCAGGGTGTTCAAATACTTATTTTCCTTACTGTAATTATGTAAATAGTACTTTCTAGAAGGTACAGGTGGTCCTAATAAGACCTTAGTGAATGTATAAGAAATATATAATTGCAAAGAAAAACATTGGCCAATGGAAATGCTTTGAAATAGCTTAATGAAGAGTTCTGATTCCATTGACTTCTACTGAAAGTAAAGAAAGTTTTTTTCCTCTGCTGTAAACTTACTGTTTTGGAGATTTTCTTTGGACAGTGATGGGGTATATGGGGTCATACTCTTATTACATTTGGCATGTTATTACATAAAAACAAGCTCGTCTGTCTTCGTTTGAGTGCAAAAACAGTGTCTCCAGCAGAGTTCTCAGTGTTAATCACTCTCAGCTTCTGGCAGCCAAGGATCAGCAGATTGATCCAGAACACCCCGAGGAGCCTAAGAGTCCGGCATCCATCTCACACACACACTCACAGACCTCAAGACACCCCGCTGGGAGTGAGAGAGGCTCGGCGGTGAGTGAGGATAACTATTGTACTTTAGAATTTCTCTTTAAGACTTCATTTATTCAGAAGCAGAAAATGTCAGAACAGAGCGATAAATACACACACTCGCGCAGACACAGGCCCACTCACGCGCTCCCCATGGGTCACGGACAATCTTCGCCACCGGCAAAAATCGAAATGACTCCTTCGGAATAGAGGACATGGATCGTATTTCGAGTCATTCAAGCACCGGCACTTTTTTCTCGGATACAGCTTTCCGCAAACAAACACTCGGCGCGAGGAGCACGAGTCCATCTAAAGGAGAAAATCAAAACCCAAAGTGCTGCGAAGCGCTGAGGCCGAGGCTCGTTTGAGAGCGCCGAGATGCACGGGCGTGCAAAGGTGCCGTTCCGGCTCCCTTTAGGCTGCGCAGTGAAATGGCTGGAGGCCTATTTGAGCTGAGCTCCAGGAGACAAGGAAAACAGAGGCCCGCATCCTCATCTGCATAACTTTGAAGATCCCTTTGAAGATACTGGAAAGACTCCAAAAGGAGCTCATGACTGCATAATCGCAGCGCTTCGCCAAGCCAACTTTTCGTGAAAGGTTAGGGGCGCGCAAGGTCACCAGCAGGGCCAGCTTCAGCTGCCACTTCCGCGCTTACCACTTAATTTGGATGAAATTCAGCCAAACTGCTCTCATTCATAACGATGCTCAGGAATTTTGGGTGGGAATCTTATTTAAGAGGTGCAAACTTTAACACTTAAAGTCACAGCATACTGACTCAGAGTTCTCACACTGTTCTAGAAAGTTCTCCACCCATTTACACTCTGTAAGAACGTTCATCAACATTCATAATGCCATAGAATGCTGCCACTCATTTATACTGTTCTAGAAGGCCCTCCCATTCACACTGTTCTAGAAGCTTCTTCTTTTTTGAGGATGTTGTAAAACTTTAAGCTTCCTTCGAACTGTTCTAGAATGTTCTCCTCCTATGCACACTCTTTAATGTTTATAAACAATCATAATGCTCTACAATGCTGCCACGCATTCACACTGTTCTAGAATGTTCTCCTTCATTGAGACTGTTGCAGAACTTTAACCTTTGTTTGAACTGTTCTGGAATGTTTTCCTATTTATCAACTTTTATAATGTTCTCTAGAATGCTGCCACTCATTCACACTGTTCTAGAATGTTCACTCATTTACCCTGTTCTAGAATGTTCTCCTACTATCACTGTTCTAGAATGTTTCCCTATTAACACTGTTCTAGAGTGTTTCATTTAGACAGTTGTAGAACTTGTAGAACCTTCGTTCAAACTGTTCGTCTAGAACAGTTTGTCTGTTCTTCGCCTATTTACACTCTGTAAGAACGTTCATCAACATTCATAATGCTCTAGAATGCTGCCACTCATTTATACTGTTCTGGAAGGCCCTCCCATTCACACTGTTCCAGAAGGTTCTTCTTCATTGAGGATGTTGTAAAACTTTCAGCTTCATTCGAACTGTTCTAGAATGTTCTCCTCCTATGCACACTCTTTAAGAATGCACATCAACATTCATAAGGCTCTAGAATGCTGCCACTCATTCATACTGTTTTAGAATGTTCTCCTTTATTCAGACAGTTGTAGAACTTTCACCTTCATTCAAACTATTCTGGAATGTTTTCCTATGTACACTCTTTAAAAATGTTTATCAACTTTCATAATGTTCTCTAGAATGCTGCCACTCGTTCACACTGTTCTAGAATATTCACTTATTTACTCTGTTCTGGAATGTTCTCCTACTATCACTGTTCTAGAATGTTTCCCTATTAACACCGTTCTAGTGTGTTTCATTTAGAAAGTGGTAGACCTATAACCTTCCTTTAAACTGTTCTAGACTGTTCTCCGCCCATTTACACTCTATAAGAATGTTAATCAACATTCATAATGCTCTAGAATGCTGCCACTCACTCACACTGTTCTAGAATGTTCACTCATTTACCCTGTTTTTCCTTACTAACACTGTTCTAGAATGTTTCCCTATTAGCACTGTTCTAGAGTGTTTCACTGTTAACACTGTAGAATGTTTTCATTCTATTTGCAGTCTGTAAGAACGTTCATCAACTTTGGTAATGCTCTAGAATACTCCCACTCATTCACACTGTTCAAGAATGTTCTCCTTCACTGAGGATGTTGTAAAACTTTCACCATTCAAACTGTTCTAAAATGTTCTCCTCCCATGTAAACTCTTTAAGAATGTTCATCAACAATCATAGTGTTCTAGAATGCCGACATTCATTTACCCCATTCTAGTATCTTTGCTTTCATTGACGGTTCTAGAATGTTCTCTTCCCATTTACACTCTTTAAGAATGTCCATCAAAATTCATAATGCTCTAAAATGCTGCCACTCATTTACAGCTCTATAATGTTTGCTTTCATTCACAATATTTTAAAATGTTTTCGCCATTCAAAATGTTCTAGAAAGTTTTCACCATTCTAAATGTTCTATAATGTTTTCCATTATTCAGGCTGTTGTAGAACTTCCACCTCCATTTACATGGTTCTAAAATGTTCTCCTCGTATTTACACTCTTAAAGAACATTAATCACCATTCATAGTCATCTAGAATGCCACTGGTTTAGTATGTTTGTTTTCATTCACTCTGCTCTAGAAAGCTCTTTGCCATCATATTGTGCTAAAACATTAACCAGGCACCACCCCATTCACTGTTCTAGAATGTTCTCCATCATGTTTTTCTCTTCACAGTGTTGGGGAACTTTCCCCTTCACTTTTCCCCTTCTTGAATGTTCTCTCCATTCACACTGGTCTGAATTTTCCATTCCACCTTAAATGGTGTGGCAGTTACATTCAAGCACCATTTAACATCCTGCATGTCTCCAGAAGCAGTTTTGCTTTTAAAGATAACAATAGTGAAAGAGAGATCATCAGAGAAGAACCGCTTTTGTTTACACAAGAACCATTAAATGTAACGTTGTGAGATGTTTAAGTGCAGAAAACATTTTTAAAGATCAAAGAACCTGCATGTCATGTGAAAGATCTAATGTGAGTCATACATTCAAGCCAAGAGCAATTAACAAACCATTAAAAATCTTTATTTAGCGCGAAAGGATTTCCGTTTTTCTTCCTCTCTTCTCTTCTCAGCCATCTCCATTAGCTGATGATAAAGAGTGGGAGTGTTAGAAGTACAGAGGAGCTAAGCTGGAGTGAAAAGTGTGGATACTTTGTCAAAATCTTGGTCAAAAAGTAGAAGCACGGAGTCAAAAACCAGTAGCGCACTACTGTCTGTGAGTAGAGCTGAGGGTCTAAATGAAAATGGAAAGAGTATATATATATATATATATATATATATATATATATATATATATATATATATATATATATATATATGACATGACACCTGTACTGCTCTGGCTGAGGGGCTGATCTTTTCAACAGCGCTGTGTCCCCTGATGTTTAAATATATTAGAGTGCAAAAAAGTACTAAACCCTGATGGAAAAAGCAGCACAGAGCAGTATTTCTTGTAAAACTGTTAAACTTAGTAGTATTAATATGTTACTTCTATTAAGAAAACTTTAATGTTAGCCAGAACTTTACAATAACCCTGGGCCTAACCCTAACTCTAACCCCAACCCAAAACCTAATAATGATTCTAACCCTGGGCTTACCCTAACTCTAACCCCAACTCAAAAACTAATTATGATTCTAAAACTGGGCCTAAACTTAACTCTAACCCCAACCCAAAACCTAATTATGATTCTAACCCTGGGCTTACCCTAACTCTAACCCCAACCCAAAAACCTAATTCTGACTTTAACCCTGGGCCTAAACCTAACTCTAACCCAAACCCAAAACCTAATTATGATTCTAACCCTGGGCCTAACTTAACTATAACCCCAACCCAAAATCTAATTCTGACTTTAACCCTTGGCCTAAACCTAACTCTAATCCAAACCCAAAACCTAATTATGATTCTAACCCTGGGCCTAACTTAACTCTAACCCCAACCCAAAACCTAATTCTGACTTTAACCCTGGGCCTAAACCTAACTCTAACCCAAACTTAAAACCTAATTGTGATTCTAACCCTGGGCCTAACTTAACTCTAACCCCAACCCAAAACCTAATTCTGACTTTAACCCTTGGCCTAAACCTAACTGTAACCCAAACCCAAAACCTAATTCTGACTTTAACCCTTGGCCTAACCCTCACTCTAACCACAGCCCAAACCCTAATTCTGATTTTAATCCAGGGCCTAAACTTAACTCTAACCCCAACCCAAAACCTAATTCTGACTTTAACCCTGGGCCTAAACCTAACTCTAACCCCAACCCAAAACCTAATTCTGATTCTAACCCTGGGCTTACCCTAACTCTAACCCCAACTCAAAAACTAATTATGATTCTAAAACTGGGCCTAAACTTAACTCTAACCCCAACCCAAAACCTAATTCTGACTTTAACCCTGGGCCTAAACCTAACTCTAACCCACACCCAAAACCTAATTCTGACTTCAACCCTGGGACTAACTCTAACACTAATCCCAAAGGAAAACCTAATTTTTACTCTAGTCCTGGGCATAACCCTAACCTCAACCCAAAACCAAATCGTAACTCTAACCTTAAGCTAAGCCTAAACTCAACCCAAAACCTAATTCTGACTTTAGCCCTGGGCCTAAACCTAACTCTAACCCCAACCCAAAACCTAATTCTGATTCTAACCCTTGGCCTAACCCTCACTCTAACCACAGCCCAAAACCTAATTCTGACTTTAACCCTGGGCCTAAACTTAACTCTAACCCCAACCCAAAACCTAATTCTGATTCTAACCCTGGGCCACCCATCTCCACCCGATACCTAACCGATACACTGGGCCCTGGGACATCAACCTAAAACCTAATCCTGACTCTAACTTTGGGCCTAACTCTAACCGTAACCTCAACCCAAAACCTAATTCCAGCTCTATAAGCTGTCAGGGTTATTGGTGAGATGAGGGCTGATAGAGATGGCTAGCTAGGAGCTGTTTGTGATCTTAATGTTTGAATCTCATCACTGTTTTAACCGTTTAGTTGCCAGGTGAAGGCTAAAGCAGAGAGCTAACTGCAGGTTATTGGCTGAATTTAAGCTGAATTAGTGGCTGAAAAGAGGTCAGAGGTGGGAAACATCACACTGGCTAGTGAGATGAGAGCCTGATGTATGACTCATGTTGCTGGTTTTAACCCTTTGTGCATAATCTGAGGGCTAAAAGCAGAGAGCTAATATAATAGTAGTGAGTGGATTTTGGGTGGTATTTGGAGCTGGATTGCTGGCTGGTGGGTGGTTGGAGGTGGGTGAAATCACCTAGGTCTGTGAGAGGAGGGTCTGATGAGTGTCCTGATATGTGACTTGTGTCATTGTTTTAACTCTTTGTGTATAACCTGAAGGCTAAAAGCAGAGTGCTAATATAATAGTAGCGAGGTGTTTTTGGGTGGTATTTGGAGCTGGATCATTGGCTGGTGGGTGGTTAGAGGTGGGTAAACCCACCTTGGTCTGTGAGAGAAGAGTCTGATGAGTGTTGTGATGTGTTGATTATGTACCTGTTTTTAACTCTTTGTGTATAATCTGAAGACTAAGAGCAGAGCGCTAATATAATAGTAGAGAGTGGATTTTGGGTGGTATTTGGAGCTGGATTGTTGGCTAATGGGAGCTTAGACCGTAAACCCACCTTGGTCAGTGAGAGGAGGGTCTCATGAGTGTCCTGATATGTGATTCATGTTGCTGTTTTTAACCCTTTGTGTACAATCTGATGGCTAAAAGCAGAGAGCTAATATAATAGTAGCGAGTGGATTTTGGGTGGTATTTGGAGCTGCATCGTTGGCTAATGGGAGTTTAGAGGTGGGTGAAACCACCTAGGTCAGTGAGAGGAGGGTCTGATGAGTGTTCTGATATGTGACTCATGTTGCTGTTTTTTAACTCTTTGTGTACAATCTGAGGACTAAAAGCAGAGAGCTAATATAATAGTAGTGAGGTGTTTTTGGGTGGTATTTGGAGCTGGATTGTTAGCTGGTGGGTGGTTAGAGTGAGAGGAGGGTCTGATGAGTGTCCTGATATGTGACTTGTGTCATTGTTTTTAACTCTTTTTGTATAATCTGAAGGCTAAAAGCAGAGAGCTAATATGATAGCAGCCAGTGGATTTTGCGTCATATTTGGAGCTGGATTGTTGGCTGGTTAGAGGTGGAATCACCTTGGTCAGTGAGATGAGGATCTGATGAGTGTTCTGATATTTCAATCATATCACTGTTTTTAACTCTTTGTGTATAATCTAATGACTAAGAGCAGAGCGCTAATATAATAGTAGAGAGTGGATTTTGGGTGGTATTTGGAGCTGGATTGTTGGCTGGTGGGTGGTTAGAGGTGGGGAAACCAGCCTTGGTCTGTGAGAGATGGGTCTGATGAGTGTCCTGATATGTGACTTGTGTCATTGTTTTGAACTCTTTGTGTATAATCTGAAGGCTAAAAGTAGAGCGCTAATATAATAGTAGCGAGTGGATTTTGCGTTGTATTTGGAGCTGGATTGTTGGCTGGTGGGTTGCTAGAGGTGGGTCAAATCACATTGGTCAGTGAGAGCAGGGTCTGATGAGTGTCCTGATATGTTTTTAACCCTTTGTGTATAATCTGAGGACTAAAAGCAGAGAGCTAATATAATAGCAGTGAGGTGTTTTGGGGTGGTATTTGGAGCTGGACTGTTGGCTGGTGGGTGGTTACAGGTGGGGAAACCTGCCTTGGTCAGTGAAAAGGGGGTTTGTTGGGTGTTCTGACGTATTAATCATGTTACTGTTTTTAACCCTTTGTGTATAATCTGAGGACTAAAAGCAGAGAGCTAATATAATAGCAGTGAGGTGTTTTTGGGTGGTATTTGGAGCTGGATTGTTAGCTGGTGGGTGGTTAGAGTGAGAGGAGGGTCTGATGAGTGTCCTGATATGTGACTTGTGTCATTGTTTTTAACTCTTTTTGTATAATCTGAAGGCTAAAAGCAGAGAGCTAATATGATAGCAGCGAGTGGATTTTGCGTCATATTTGGAGCTGGATTGTTGGCTGGTTAGAGGTGGAATCACCTTGGTCAGTGAGATGAGGATCTGATGAGTGTTCTGATGTTTTAATCATATCACTGTTTTTAACTCTTTGTGTATAATCTAATGACTAAGAGCAGAGTGCTAATATAATAGTAGAGAGTGGATTTTGGGTGGTATTTGGAGCTGGATTGTTGGCTGGTGGGTGGTTAGAGGTGGGGAAACCAGCCTTGGTCTGTGAGAGGTGGGTCTGATGAGTGTCCTGATATGTGACTTGTGTCATTGTTTTTAACTCTTTGTGTATAATCTGAAGGCTAAAAGCAGAGCGCTAATATAATAGTAGAGAGTGGATTTTGGGGGGTATTTGGAGCTGGATTGTTGGCTGGTGGGTGGTTGGAGGAGGGTAAAATGGTCAATGAGAGGACAGTCTGATAAGGGGCTAAATGCAGAGAGCTAATTTATAATTTTGGGTGTTTTTTCAAACTGGATTATTTACGGATGCTGACATCATAACTCGATGATGTCATGCTGTCTAGACATGGCCGGGTCTGCTTAATGTTCTGATGTGTGGTTTATTGCATTCTGAAGTTAATTGATTGATTATTTTATTAGGTTAATGAGCTGATAGTGCTGTATTTAAATTTCAATCATACTTAAGATCCAAATTTTCCAAAACAGCAGTATGTTTACTGGAGCGTTTTCTGACCTGCGATAAAGCACTTGAACATGCTTACTCATGTCGCACCTTCACCTCCTCTGCTGGCTCCTGGGAGCGCCGTGAGATTTTGTTGTCGAACTTCCTCGGCAGGAAGTCACACCTCCTCATAATTAAAGCCGTACCTAGAGCTCCTGACTCAGCACAGCTCTGAAAGCTAGCAGCCATGCTATTTTTACATCAACACTTTTCTGCGGATCCGTCGGAATAGGGCCCGGACAAAAATAGCCTGGCGTGGCTGGAGTTGCGGGCGGCTAAACTCTCTCTCCTCTGGGACCGATGCTCTGATGGCCTCCCGCTCGCTCGCTCGCGCAAACAGAGGCAGTCACAGCAGTAATGGAGTTGTGGCTGATGAGGCGTTTGTGGCAGGGAGGACGATTACTAAAACAAAAGAGCTTCATCTCGGAGCGGTGTGGCAGGGTGGGGGCGGGAGGGGGTCGGAGGGGGACAGGGAAATGCCCCCTGGGGTGCGTGCGTGGTGGGGGGTGGGGGTGTGATTTGATTTGGGAGATGATGTACAGCTTTAAAATGATAATATCGCTCTATAAAGCCTGCAAGCTCCAACCAGACTGAACAGCTTTCCTAACACCCCCCTCCTAACAATCCCCCCAACAACCAGCGCCATTATCTCAGAGTGTCAGGGGAGAACTGCACACACACTCACACACTTACACACTCACACACACACACACTCTGCTCTCACTCACAGAGCAATTCGTTTCTCTGACAGTGAGATCTAATCATGATACGAGTGCCTTCATATGCAGACTATTGGAGAAGATGGAGTTTAGATCCTCTTTATTTTTCCTCTCTCACTCTCTTTCACTCTGTCTCTCTCTCTCTTTCCCTTTTCTCTTGTTTTGTCTTTCTCTTCTTTTTTTCCACTATTTTTCACCTCTCCTAGTTTATTCTCTTTCTTTCCCTCCTCTCTTCTCTCAATTTTTTCCTTTTCTTTTCCCCTTCTCTTATCTCTTTCTTTCTCTTCCCCCTTTTCTCTTTGCTTGTCTCTGTTTTTCTATATCTCTATCTATATCGCTCACTCCCTCACCCTCTATTAATTCTTTCCTTTCTCTACATCACGTTTCTTTCTAAACTCTGCACACTTTTCTCTCTACTTCTTTTCTCTTCTTCACTCTCTTGCTTTCTTTCCATTTCCTCTCTCTCTTTCTTCCATTTCCCTGTCCCTATCCCGTCTCTCTCTTCCTCTTTTCTCTCTCTCTCTATCGTTTCTTTCTTTCTCTGTGCCACTTTATCTATATCTCTGCTCTCTATATTCTGTATTCTCTGCTCTTACTCTTATATCTCTCTTCTCTCTCTCTCTTTCCTTTTTCTCTTGTTCTCTCTTTCTCTTCTTCTTTTCCACTATTCTTCACCTCTCTTAGTTTATTATCTTTCTTTCCCTCCTCTCTTCTTTCCCTTTTTCATTATCTTTTCCCCTTCTCTTATCACTTTCTTTCTCTTCCCTTTTTCTCTTTGCTTGTCTGTTTTTCTATATCTCTATCCATTGCCTCACTTTCTTAATCCCACCACTCTACGTTCTCTCTATTTTTCGATATTCTCTTTCTCCTCTCCTCTTCTATTTATTCTTTCCTTTCTGATCCTCATGTTTCTTTCTGAACTCTCTACACGTTTTCTCTCTACTTCTTTTCTATTTCTCACTCTCCTGCTTTCTTTCTCCTTCTCTTCTCTTCTTCTATATATATATATATATATATATATATATATATATATATATATATATATATATATATATATATATTCCTCTCTATCTCTTTCTCTATGCCACTTTATCTATATTCCTGCTATCTATATTTTGTATTCTCTGCTCTTACTCTCATATCTCTCTTCTCTTCTATCTCTCTCTCTCTCTCTTTCTCTCTCTCTCTCTCTTTCCTTTCTGATCCTCATGTTTCTTTCTAAACTCTCCACACGTTTTCTCTCTTTCTCTCTCTTGCTTACTTTCCATTTCCTCTCTGTCCCTATCTCATCTCCCTCCCCCCCCCCCTCTCTCTCTCTCTCTCTCTCTATATATATATATATATATATATATATATATATATATATATATATATATATATATATATATATGTGTATATATATACATTCCTCTCTGTCTCTCTATCGTTTCTTTCTTTCTCTGTGTCACTTTATCTATATCTCTTCTCTCTCTATATTGTGTATTCTCTGCTCTTACTCTTGTATCTCTCTTCCCTCTCCCTCTCTCCCTCTCTCTCTCTCTCTCTCTCTCTTTCTCCGTGTAAAATATGCAGCGCTCATCCCGCATTCACGAGCAGCTCGGGCGGTGATTTAAACCCATTGTTCGTTCTGCTCTGTGTCTCAGCCCGACACCATTATTCGTCCGCCTTCAGAGCATCACCCAAAGTGTGTGTGTGTGTGTGTGTGTGTGTGTGCGTCTGTGTGTGTGTGTGTGTGTGCTTTCCACGGTTGTATTTATGGCCTGACAGCCCTGAGAGAACTCAGAGTGTGACTGTAGATCATATGTGAGATACTAATGCAGTCTGTTGAGAGTCGGGCTACATGTAATAGTGTAAATTGTGTGCATATGTCCGTGTGTGTGTGCGTATGTGTGTGTGAGAGAGAGAGAAATGAGTTGTTACAGTTGTTAAGAGTCTATGGGCTGAGAAAGTTTCTCTACGCTTAGCCATTCGTCTGTCTGTGAAAAAGTGCTGCTTTAGAAAATGCACTCCTCAAAGCTGCAGTAATTAAGCTCTTAATGCAGCTTTATCTCTTTATTCATTGTGCGTGCTCATCGTTTTCCATGGGGTCAGTACATTCGGGACATTCGTAATAAATGGAACAAGATTGCAGATTTGCTGAATGCACAGTAGCTCTAGAACCCTGTAGAATTCTTAAAATTTCTACATACAACGTAACATAACATGTAACCAGAGCATTATCTGAGTCTGAACAGGTTAAAAGAACTTAATAAAAGAAATAATTTCAACACTTATGGCGTGTTTCATTCATTTATTGAACAAACTGGTCCAACATTTATTGTCTTTGATGGCAACGTAAATGAGAACCTCTTTCATCTCCTTTCCAAGGAATGTTGGCCTATTCCTGCTTAGAATAGAAGCAAGAATACAAGCTGAACTGTTTTCCTTGTATGACCTGCCTTTTCTGGTCCTGCTGTGTTTCTGTTGGATTTCTATCTGGAAAAATATATTTTAAAATTTCTTCTGCCACGTCCATTCTTGGGTAGACTGACCAGTGTGATTAAAAATATCATTCCTAGTTCGACCAATTGATGTTCTGGTCTAATGGCAGCAAAACAGCATTAAAACATGACACTGCCACCGCCATGTTTCACAGTTAGGATGAGGTTCTTATGCTGGAATTCAGTGTTCAGGTTTTGCCATATATAATGTTTCCCATTCAAGCCATAATGTTCTATTTTGCCTTATCCGTCCAGGTAATGTTCTGCCGGTAGTCTTCTGGCTCATCGAGTTGGTCATTATATAGGGCGGGGTATATATATTCTATATACTAGTATTATATACTAGAATATACTAGTATATACTATAATACTATAGGCCTGCAGATGCTTAGATGTTATCCTGGGGCTCTCTGTGATGACCACCTCTTGGAAGATTAACAATGGTGTTGGAATTTCTTTGCTTGACCCTGGATTTAGTGAAGTACAAACTCTTCTGAAGTTGTTTTGTAACCTTGAGCAGCCTGATGAGCATTGGCAGCTCCTTAGAAATCTCCACTCCTCACGTATGTGTGTGGTGAAGATCAGACTTTGGTAGTGAGAGACAAAATTATGACATGAAAATGTATAATAATTTTAGTCAGTTTGTGGCCAATATTATGTAGACACTCTTCATTACAGACTTCAAATCAAGCACTCATTGCTGTAAACAAACATCAGTGGTAAAACTGATAGTACTGAAGAGCTCATGACTTCAGATATGACACTCTTATAGGACGCCACAAGTCAGTTATTGAAATGTATGTCCTGCTAGAGCTGCCCCGGACAACTGTAACCAGACCAAACCAGCCCTACGAACTCCATTACCCAGAATGCTCCTACCAGTTACATGACTCCCGAGCAGGGTCATGTGACATACTACCGGTCTGGGTCACCAGACTATTTATTATTCTCACCTGTTTTTCTGTGTATCAAGCTCTGTCTTGTTTGATGCTCTTTGCCAAGTTTTGACTGTTTACAGCACTACAAAGCATTCTAATATTCTCTCAACATTACCATGTACCTGTTTCCGTTCCTTGACTCTGTTTTTGCCTTGCCCTATAGTATTGGATACCGTGTACGACCTTGTTCTGTTTTCTCGCCTCCATCTTTGCCTTACCCTGTTTGTTGAATCTTATGGTTTTTAAACACTCGCCTGTTACACCATCTTGTCTTTGGTATGTTCCTCTGTACTTGTTTGGTTACTCTGATTTTGACTTGGTCTGTTTTTGACAAAACCTTTTGCCAAACGCCCCATATTAAAGCCTTTTAGACTTCTTACTCTGCGCCTGTCTCAGTTCTATTGCGTTCTGACATCAATTTTATTTGTATTGCATTTTTTTACAACAGTAGTGTAGCTTTACAAAAGTTTAAAAACATACAGTTACAACATGTATCCCCCAGTGAGCAAGCCAGAGCCGACAGTGGCAAAGAAAACTCCCACAGACTGGAGGAAGAAACCTTTGGAGGAATCCAGACTCCTCTGGTATTAAGACCAAGTTCAGAATAAAAGCTGAGAGAATCTATGTTTGATGTCCGGATGGTAAAAGATTTAAAAACTGCACAGGTAGAGACAGTCTCTGACTCAGTCAATCTCTGACTCTGTGTAAAAAGTAAGAGTGAACTGAAACAATTCCATTATATCTCAATGCTGGTACATCTGGATGACACCATGGTGCAGTTGAGGGTGTAGTAGATGGCAAGGTGGAAATGGAAAGCTGGTTGGTGTCAGGTGAGGAGGAGGCCCTGATGGTCAGTCTTTCACCAGCATTCAACAGGACAGGAGGACAGTCAGTTAACAGTTCTATCTGAGAGTTTTCCAGATCTTTACCAGTTTCCTTTGCTTAATAACATTTTGGACAGAGTCAGTTATGAACTGGAAGCCTTTTCCTTCATCGTAGGCATCAACTGTCTTCATTTTAAGATTCCTAGGCAGCTGCCAATAGAAGCCCATGTTGTTTTCTGATAAAGGCATTATACTTTGGAAGTGTTGTCCCCTACCAATTCCTAATAATGACAATTCCTGAGCAGCACGGTGGTGTAGTAGTTAGTACGGTGGTGTAGTGGTTAGTACGGTGGTGTAGTAGTTAGTATGGTGGTGTAGTAGTTAGTACGGTGGTGTAGTAGTTAGTACGGTGGTGTAGTGGTTAGTACGGTGGTGTAGTAGTTAGTACGGTGGGGTAGTAGTTAGTACGGTGGTGTAGTAGTTAGTATGGTGGGGTAGTAGTTAGTACGGTGGTGTAGTGGTTAGTATGGTGGTGTAGTGGTTAGTACGGTGGTGTAGTGGTTAGTATG
The DNA here is from genome assembly GCA_021613375.1 of Megaleporinus macrocephalus. Taxonomy (NCBI): domain Eukaryota; kingdom Metazoa; phylum Chordata; class Actinopteri; order Characiformes; family Anostomidae; genus Megaleporinus; species Megaleporinus macrocephalus. Next base: position 40,298,311 of record CM038713.1, read on the forward strand.
GTGGTGTAGTAGTTAGTACGGTGGTGTAGTGGTTAGTACGGTGGTGTAGTGGTTAGTACGGTGGTGTAGTGGTTAGTATGGTGGTGTAGTAGTTAGTAAGGTGGTGTAGTAGTTAGTATGGTGGGGTAGTAGTTAGTAAGGTGGTGTAGTGGTTAGTATGGTGGTGTAGTGGTTAGTACGGTGGTGTAGTGGTTAGTATGGTGGTGTAGTAGTTAGTACGGTGGTGTAGTGGTTAGTACGGTGGTGTAGTAGTTAGTACGGTGGGGTAGTAGTTAGTACGGTGGTGTAGTAGTTAGTACGATGGTGTAGTAGTTAGTACGGTGGTGTAGTGGTTAGTATGGTGGTGTAGTGGTTAATATGGTGGTTTAGTGGTTAGTACGGTGGTGTAGTGGTTAGCACGGTGGTGTAGTGGTTAGTACGGTGGTGTAGTAGTTAGTATGGTGGTGTAGTGGTTAGCACGGTGGTGTAGTGGTTAGTATGGTGGTGTAGTGGTTAGCACAATGGTGTAATGGTTAGTACGGTGGTGTAGTGGTTAGTACGATGGTGTAATGGTTAGTAATGTGGTGTAGTGGTTAGTATGGTGGTGTAGTGGTTAGTACGGTGGTGTAGTGGTTAGTACGGTGGTAAAGTGGTTAGTACGGTGGTGTAGTGGTTAGTACGGTGGTGTAGTGGTTAGTACGGTGGTGTAGTGGTTAGTATGGTGGTGTAGTGGTTAGTACGGTGGTGTAGTGGTTAGTACGGTGGTGTAGTGGTTAGTACGGTGGTGTAGTGGTTAGTACGGTGGTGTAGTGGTCAGTACGGTGGTGTAGTGGTTAGTACGGTGGTGTAGTGGTTAGTATGGAGGTGTAGGGGTCAGTATGGTGGTGTAGTGGTTAGTATGGTGGTGTAGTGGTTAGTATGGTGGTGTAGTGGTCAGTACGGTGGTGTAGTGGTTAGTACGGTGGTGTAGTGGTTAGTATGGAGGTGTAGGGGTCAGTATGGTGGTGTAGTGGTTAGTATGGTGGTGTAGTGGTCAGCAATGTCACCACACAACAAGACGATCCGGGTTGGATTCCCGGTCCGGGTGGTTCTGTGTGGAGTGTGTATGTTCTCCCTGTGTTTGAGTGGGTTCCTCCGGGTACTCCGGTTTCCTCCCACAGTCCAAACACATACATGTTAGGTTGATCACTCACTTCATATTGCCAGTAGGTGTGAGTGCATGAATGAGCGGACTGGCGAACTTTGCCCGATGATGCTGGGATTGGCTCCAGCCCCACAGTGACCCCGACTAGCAGGATTAAGCGGCAGATGATGGAAGGATGGATAATTCCTGATCTGCTTAAACAGGCCTAACAGGTTCTGAGACAACAAGAGTGTCTAAACTTTGGCTTTATCAACTTTAAAGTACCTGCGCTTTAATATTTGTACAACATGTGCATTTTCTAAAATAGGTTGCTACAGTTGTGTTTTCTTCTCAACAAATTCCACAAATTATGGAACTTGGCCAGGGGCACCCAAACTTTTGCAATGACGGCTGTGCAAGTTCCAAAAAGTGCACCTTTAAAAGTTGTTATTGTTCTGTACATTTGCTTTGATGCACGTAATCTCACTCATAATATAACATTCTTAACAAATGGGGTGCTATTACTAAAGTCCAAAGTATTCTTTATTTATTTATATATTTATTTATTAGTAGTGAAAACATGACTGATGTGTGTGCCAGCAGAGTAAACAGTCTGTTTCTAGGCCGGGTGCAGTCAGAGGAAAAAGGCTAGTTCTTGTTTATTTATTTATTTTTTCTTTGTTATATCAATAGAAGCCCGTCATGAACTGTTTACAGGATGTTCAGAGGTTGTCTTGTTTCGTGCCAGGGAAAGTGCTCCTGTGTACAACCGAGCTACATCAGTGGAGGCTAAGGGGAGTCGAGCAAAACTTTCTGCTGAACAAACGTTTGCCAAATTCTCCACTGGATGCCACGGCAGAACGGGCTCTTTTGGTAAAAACTCAAACCACAGTTTCCGTTTTCAAAGCTCACAACATCTGAGGAGAGCCGGGTTGCTGGATTTAATGCTGAATGCATTACTTTAAATGGACATTTGGGACTTCACAGATAATAGCTTTGTTTATTTATTTATATATTTATTTATTTATTTATTCATCCACAACGCGCTCCCCACCAAGCAGCAATGCTCGCCTAGAATGTTTGTTGAAGCTAATACAGTAGGATTTCTTTGCCAATACATTCTCTTTGTATCCATTCGGAAAGTTTTTACTGCCAATGTGGGCTCTGCTAAGGAGAGAATAAAGGTATGTGTGTCAGAGAGAGAGAAAAAGAGAGAGAGAGAGAGAGAGAGAGAGATGAAGACAGACGGAGAACGTCCATGTGGAAGGCAGAGGGGGAAATGACCTGTCATCAAAATGAACTGATAGACAATGGAGGATTACGAAGAGAACTGGGGGGGCTGTCAGTATTGCCATCTGTGAAATGATATCTCTCTCTCTCTCTCTCTTTCTCTCTTCCTGGGTTAAATCGTTTGTTCTTTATATTCTAAGACTCAATTCATCCTAGAATTCACTCTCGCTGTCGCTGGATGAAATACAGCCCAGGTGTTAGAAAATGACCCAGCTTTTTTCTGGTGATTGGACACCAGAACTGGACTGGACTGGATTAGAAATAAAAGCATGACCAGGCAGACGCTGGAGGAAATGAAAAAGGTAACCTGTACTTTAGGATTAGAATAAAGATCTATTGACCATTTGTGTTTGCACACAGAAGAATTTGACCACTACATTTAACTCATCTGGGGTGCCTTTTCCAAAACGTTTGTAACGCTACACTGTAAAAAAAATTCACAGTGTTTTACTGTTAATTTATAGAGCATCTACTGCATTTTATTTTTACAATATTGTACTGTAATTTGAATTACAGTATATGACAGTAAAATAAATGTGTATTTATGGTACTAACCAACTAGCCAGCCAGCTAACTAGCTAACTAGCTAACACCATTCAAGCTACAGGTTCTTTGCTAATATTAGTCACTAAATGATTAGTCACAGACCTAACTAACAACATCTTATATCTTAAAAGTTTAATAATTATACTGACAAAACCAAATATCACTGCAATTATTACAAGACGCAACGTTAACAGCTACCTTCTTCTTGAGTTTCTCGGAGACCACCACAGCTGCAGTCCAAACGGTTTAGTTGTAAATGCACCAGCTCGCGTCCCCTCGTCTAAGAACCGACTCAGATTATCTTTTATTATTATACGAATGAACACAATGCAAGCTGCCCAGCACTTCCTGCAATGACTGAATGAGCTGAAAGAGTCTTAACTCAGCTGAGCTAAACAGGCTGGCCCTGCCCACTGCATATATTTTGTCACTTAAATGAGTAGAAGCAGTTTGGACAGTATAATAAAAAAGTGTTATTATTAAAAAGAAATATTAGTCTGTAATCATCAGTATGAGTTTGATGGATATTGACTGGACTGTAAAGGGATGGTGGTGCCTAATTCAAATGGTTGACAGAAAATACTGTATATGCTGATAAATTACAGTTATTTTCTGTTATTGGGCAACTGATTGCATTACTGTTTTACATATACATACACTGTGTGATTATTTAACAGTATTTTACAATTATTATAAAAAAACAATAAGATACTGTTGTATATCCACAGTAAATTTACAGCAATTCATTACAGTGTAAGTACTTCATAACTTCATATTTAAGAACATTCTTAAAATTACGAATGTTTCCAGAAAGCCTTCGTAACTAACGTAGTACGTAAAGTCGTTCGTAAATGTAAGAGTAATCCGACCCACTCGTAACTCGCTAAGTTCTTCTTAACTCGAAGTTCATGTGCAGTCCTGTCTCAAAAATAAAAGAGGGCGCTAATCATCCTTTAAAAACTCATTGCTCTGTGCATGGACACTACACGTATTTATACAAACATGAATTCATTAAGATTTAAAATCACTTTTAAAAGTGTAATGGCATCACAGAAATGACATCCAACCTTAACAAATATCATATCCAAGAGCTTGAATTATGTAAACAGTAAACTTCTAGAATAAACAGTTCAGTGCAAAGCAAACTGCCTGCCACTCTGAAGGTCCTGAGTTCAATACTGTGCATAAAAGTACATTTACTTTTTATTTTTTCTATTTTTGGTTGATCCTGAGAAAATTTGCATTTGTGTGGCCGGTGTGCTGTGCTAGAAAGGTTATAGGCTCGGCGTGCTATAGACAACAATTGCAAGTGAAATGTTAACATTAATGTTTTTACATAAAAGTAATGTAAATCCTTATTTGTTGTTCTTAACAACATAAGATAATGATACATGTGTGGCATAATAATGAGGAAATTTATGTAAATTGGTGGTTCCGTTCTCTATTGGCAGTGCCTAATCAGCACTGACGCAAGGGGCGGAGTCAACAAAGAACTACTTGAAACGTGTTCGTAAGTCTAGACACTAAGAAGACTTTTAGGAAACACTCGCAAAATTGGGATTCTTAAAGTTACATCGTTCTTAAAGTTGTTCATAAATCACTAAGATCACACCCACATTTAGCACACACACTAGGGGGCAGTGAGCACACTTGCCCTATAAGATAAGATAAGATAAGATAATCCTTTATTAGTCCCACCATGGGGGAAATTCACTGTATTACAGCAGCAAATGGGATAGCAAGGCACTAAGTACAAAAAATAGATAAATAAAACAGTACAGTATATACAATATAAATAATAAAAAGTCAAGAACTCTTGAGATATCCACTTTTGGGCAGGCCTATTCACAGTACCCGGAGGATCCACAGTTGGGGGTTAGGTGAATTGCTCTAGGGCACTTCAGTTTGTCCTGTAGGTCAAGCGGATCAAAGCAGTAACCTTCTGGCTGCTTCTCAAACCTGCAGCCCAAGACCGTACCCCTCTGTAGTAAACATGCCTGCTCGCCTCCTGCTGTGGTGCCCTGAGGTGGGTGGAGTAGCTGAAACTTACACTCATGTAAAAGTGTTGGTTAAAACCATGACACAAGTAGAAGTAGCTTAAAATAAGTTTTTTATGTTCCATAGCATTTGTTCAAAGTATATGAGAGACAGGTGGGCCAAGAATGCCACAGAGCTTGCAGGAAAGTCAGGGCTTTTTGGGACCCCTGCCATATAGGGCTGCGACTTATGTTGGGATCTTCTATTCGAGAACCACTGTCCATCCAAGAGAATTACGACTGGACCAGGGTGTGAGAGCTCAGAGAAACGTCCGTACTGCAGTCCAAAGAATAAATAGCTTTCTCTCTGAACTGGTCTCTCTCTTCATTCTGGCAAAAACAAAGTTACAACAAGTGGTTAAAGTACTACTGTTGTGACTGTTGTTTTATACATTGACTATTCTATTTTTCCGCCACTAGATGGCGCCCCTAAGGTCAGGCAAAGATGTTGCTTTATCCTGATTTGTTAGTTAAGTCACATGATAAGGAATAGGGATCTGTACAGCCATGTTGTTTTGAGCCATGTCTATGATAAAGAAGGTGTAAATTTATCTCTATCTTTATGTTCTAAGATTAGAATATTTCATACATTTTCTTGAGCTGTTAGTAGTAAATGATGTTAGTAATGTTAGATGCCCTTTCTCTATCACATTCTGTGTGGATACAAACATGTTGGTGTACACATATCTCAGTAAGCATAGTAATGTCTTCTAAAACTGAAGATAAGTAATCTTTGTTTGCAGTTTTACAAAAAAGATTGGAAAATCTGGATAAAGTAAACACTGAAGACACTAAAACGCCTTCAGTCCAGCTCTTTATTTAATCACAGCTGTTTAGCTGTCTGTCAAGTTGTGTTAAGCCACAGGCAATAAGGACAGAATAACTACTTTTAAAAAAATACAGTGCAAATTTATCCATCCAATCATTATGTTTTCGCTTTATTCCACTAGTTGGGGTCATAGGGGCCTGAAGCGTCATTGGGCGAAGGTGACCATGGACAGATCATCAGTCCATCACATGACCAACACTCACTCACGCACACACTCACACCTACGAGCAATTTAGAGTGACTGACAAGCCTTGGGTGGAAACCATGAAACCAGAGTGAGCACGGGAAGAACCTCGCAATACATTACGACATTTTGATCTCAATGTATTGACATACATGTCGTCTCGATTTTTGTTGATTTTGAGTTTTCTACATCATTTGAATACACCAATGGTCGTTTACATTGTGTAAAGATTTCATGATGAATGAACCAATAGAAGTGCTCCAAAATAGCTTGGAAATAATTCTGGTTCCATTGACTTACATTGAAAGTAAAGTAAATTTTTGGTCTCTTTTGGAGATGCTTGTTTTTCATTGGACAGCGACGATATGAAAATAATGAAGTTGGTGCCAATATACAAGCATATTTCTAAAACAAACATTTAAATAAAATTAAATATGCATATTTTTATCTCACCCCAACAAGTATACTATCTTCTTAAGTCCTGTTCGAGAAGCAGATCATGTGGCTCCTCATAAAGGAGGATGGGTCCCGGAGGTCCAGAAAAAGTGTCCGAAGCACGGCTCGGGCCCCAACAAACCCACCAGTGAGAGGTGGTGTTCTATTTTGCCCCGAAAGATGGTGCAGCTGTTTCCACCCCAGACCGAGGGGCATACCAGGCCCGCCAGGGGTAGGCTACCTCCCGGCTGCTACGGGTGGTTTGTTCCTCCCCGAATTTTGCGGCCAGCCTCCAGGGGGGTTTCAACCATGACAAAAACCTTCCTGAACCTATCCGAGAGAGACTCAGATGAGAGGTCTTACCAGCTTGTCTGACCCTGGTGCCCCGTGAGCGCGGTTGGAGCCAAGAGAACGATAGGCGCCATGTGGCCTCTGAGCACCCGCCTTGACACGTCCAAAGCCCTCTCCATCTGCTAGCGTGCCCCGTGAATCAAACCTTCCCTGGTTTGAGAAGTTCAAAGTATGTAAACCTGCATCAGAGCAAATGAGCTCATTTCTGAAAGACCCTCTAAACATTCTTTAAACACAACCAGATGTTTTATTCTGCTCCAGCAATAATTCCATACCTCTTATTCTACAGTTTTAATCTCTTCACAGTTATTAACTAATAATATTACTATTAAGATAGTACAAATAAGAGAAATACTCAACTAATATCTGACCCAGACTTCAGGATTTTACATATCCCAACATTAAAAACGTGACAGACCCCAAACATAATAGACAGTTATCATAGATTATTGTTATGTCCTTGATCACTGTTAGTCATTAAGGTCACCAAATTACACCATCTGCCTCGAATGAAACACCACACAAACAAAGGGGGAGTTCTCATGAACTGCAATATTTTCTCACAAATGAACGTAACTCTACATCTAACCAAACACAGCAGAGCTCAGCGAGGCTATTACTGGAACTGTTCGCTTTCTGCATAGAAAAAGGCGAGCGGAAGAAATAGGTGTGTGGCTGAAAAGCAAAGGTCAGCAGGGTTTATGCAAACTGCAGTACGAGCCTGAGTTACCTGAATGAACACATACTGTACATCCATTTACACAGTCCTACCACATTCACTGACACGTTCCATTCAGTTCTCTCGCTCCAATTCCTCTCCCTCTCTTTCTCCGGTGTCACTGATTGACAGTCTTTCAGGCATGACAGTAACATCACTCTTCCCACCTGAGGATCAGTGTCCACCCCACACTGAGGGATACTGAGTCGTATATATTGAACATGTTTAATATTTGCAATTCACTTTTGGGGCAGCCCAGACTGGATTGGGAGTAGATCAAAGGCTTATAGCCCCCCACATCACAGGATAATCTGGTTTAAGACCGTTCTGGAGTCGGGAGACCTTTTTCGATTGTCAGGTGAAGCGATTTGGCCTCAAAAATCTACCTGATCATCCTGTAGTGTGGGCCAGGCATCAAGGTTTAAAGACTAGGAAATTCCCCCTTTGATGATGTACTTGGGGGCTGAGATGGTGTTTTTTACTCCACTAGCTGGTAGATAGATAGCTACCGCGCTGCTGAGAAGGAAAACTGGACTCCAGTTAGATGGGAGCAAACAAGCAAAGCACAAAGACTTTATAAAGATTCCCAACCGACCTCTCAAGTCTTGCCCTGATTTCGTTTTTTCCGCTAGTGGGGTCATAGGGGCCTGAAGAGTCATAGGGGCCTGAAGAGTCATCGGGCGAAGGCGACCATGGACAGATCACCAGTCCATCACATGGCCAACACTCACTCACGCACACACTCACACCTACAAGCAATTTAGAGTGACCGATCAGCCTTGGGGGGAAATCATGGGAGGAAACCGGAGTAAGCATGGGGAGAACCTCACACAGCATGGCCTAACCAAGTATGTCATTGTTCCAATGAAAAACATCTGTATCTCTATTTTTGTCAATTTTGAGTTTTTTACATCATTTGAACAAGCCAGTGGTTGTTTACCTTTTCATGGCAAATGGACCAAACAAGCAAATCACAAAGACTTTATAAAGATTCCAAACCGACCTCTAAATTCTTGCCCTGATTTCATAACAGGAACTCCAGGAAAGGTTAATATTGTGCTTTGTGGTGAATTATAATATTCAAAACCCAATACATTTTGTCACATCCTACATATCCCATGAATCCACATGTTAAATGCATTAATAAGGTATTATATGCCATACATGATGCCCTCCCCTGACCTCTGCCAGACTAAACACCGGACACTGTTCAAACCAGAAAAGTGCAAGTTTATTGTCAACAAATGAGTGATAGATGGGACACTGACTTCAGGGACGGGCAAACGCCAAAATAACAAACCAAACAACTAAAGAAAGAAAACTAACTAAACTGAAAACAAAGCAAACAAAACTACCCCTAACTACCCCTAACTCCCTACAATCCCTACTCCTCAAACAGGAGAAAAGGGTAAATAAACAAAAGGCACTCGTCCCCTACATCCCAAAGAGATTTTACAGAGTCTAACAAAGCTATAACTAAATGTACAAATGTAGTGGAGGGTGCCGGACTGGTCTGGGCTGGTCTGGTCTGGGCAGGAGTTGTTCCAGGTCAGGTCAAAGGAGAGAACCCTGAACGTCTTCCTCAAGATGGCCGCTTGACGATCTTTTATTCTGCAAGGCGCCCCCTAAGTGTCAGTTGTGGACCTGCACACAATGTCTCAGAGGGTCGTAACATGCTGGGATTGGCTCCAGGCCCCCCTCGTGACCCTGACTATATATAATGGATGAATGGATTATTGTACGGTTGCGCCACTTGATATTTTTAGACTTTTGGAGGCAAAAAGAAACTAAAATCAGTTAAATATGAACTAAACACTGTAGAAGATATTTGATAGGTCCTGTATTTATTTAATTATTTTTGGGGAACATAATAGACAAATTCAAATCTCAATCTCACCTTAGGATCTTAAATAAATATCATAGTTCAAATATCATGCATCAGAAGGCTTTACAAGGTCCCTATTTCAGACTATATGCTTCACTTTAATTGACCTCTTCATTTATCCATTAAATTCTATGCATAAAACATATACATACAAAACCATGCTACACCATGACACAATGTATATCCTTCAATAGCCCTCCACTTGTCCTTCAGTGAGTTTGAAGCACGGACCCCTGTTCAGAAAGCATCTCAGATTCTGACCTACTGCAAACACTTATCAACTCAGTCAGTCATTTCACCTTACAGCCCTGAAGAATACCGCGGCTGTTTAGCAGCATGATCAGGGTCATCACTCGGCCACAACGCCAATGAGTTTAAAGATGAGTTTAGTTTTTCAGATCTGAGCAGTTCAGATGTTTCAGATCGCTTTGGAATGCTGTCATTGACAATCATATCAATGAAGATGAATCAAATAGTCTCAGCGTTTACTTTGTATCACAAGCAGCTCCTCGTTTCGTGACCCGGGTTTTTTTATTGTTTAGGCCTACCAGAGCGTTGAATTCATATGTACGTTTTTGGCACATCCAGGCCTGCAACACAGAGAATCCTTGAACTGTTGGAACGGATTTTCTTCATGATTGAAGATATTCTTCGGTTCTCTACTGCTGTGGTCTTCTGGGGGTCCGTCAGATTGCTTGTTGGTTGAGCTCAACAGTGTGCTCTTATTTCTCTGAATAGCAAATAATCTGTTTTGGCATATCAAACTTTTTTTTTTCTGGTGTTCATGTTCAAATCATACATCAACAATCAACATCAGACTTTTGGGAACGAGTTGTAATGTCTTTCATGTCTATCAGGAAGGAAGGAAAATGCGGATAATTCCAAATAATAATAATAATAATAATAACAATAATAAACAACTTTATTTGTATAGCTAATTTTATATATTGCAGCTCAAACAAACATAATAAACAAAACATTAGATAAATTAATACTCCAGATGAAAAGAGAGGAAATTTAATTAATAAAACGATTCAAAACTAACAAAAAGAATCGAACACTGATTAATATAACAACTAGAAAACAAAATTTAAGCTAATAATAGAATGCAATTGAATGTTAAAGTAAATAAATCAATATTGAACTGTTTAAATCACAATAACAGAGGCAGCCTGAGGAATATCTATTGGTAAAGAATTCCAAATATTTGGAGCATAACAAATTTCAGAATAACAAAGACTATATTTCTTTTACTTGCAGGTGAATGTCTTCAGTACATTCAGTTATAGAACGTTTCTATTTAGTTCTTTTCAGACATCCATGTATTTAAATAAAAGCTATGAGCATCTCTGTTGAATAAGAGTTAAGATAAAGTAGATTTCATAACTTTCATAAAATAAAACACATATGAAATGTTTTTTCACAGCTCATAAACTGGCATTTTTGCATGAAAAACACGGCACACCTCAGAATTTTTGTAATATCTGTACACTGACATCTGTAAAGTGACAATAGGGAGCACCAATATACAGTATCTATCTATTTCTCTATACAGTGCTCCATTAAAGCTACACATTGTGCTGATTTTCTAAGTAAAGACAAGTTAATACATCCTATACGCATCATACATTGTTGAGTTTAACCAATTTGGGAAACAAATAAAATAGAAATTGGGCATTAGCAACACCACTATTCTCAGCTGCCTCATCCTCTTTTATAACATGATGTCATCTCGTAACACAATCCTTATTGCCCGCCCACCATTAGGCTTGACCCAGCCTCATACAATGCACAGAGAGCTAAAATAGTTAAAACGTACCACACTGAAACATCTGTGGAGCAATCAAAACAGAGTGGGTGAGCTGATAAATCACTTGGATCATCGGGAGGCGGGGCTTAAAGGCACAGGAGTGTTTGAGGTAGAAGGTGAAAACAGACATACAGTATGAGGAAAAATAATGTGTGGTGGGGGGACTGAAGCATGTAAACTCCTGCTGGAGACCCTCTTAGCAAGTATACTGTGTATTGGTGCTCCCTATTGTCACTTTACAGATTTCAATGTGCAGATATTACAAAAATAGTGAGGTGTGAAGTGTTTTTCACAAAAGAATGTCAGTTTATGAGCTGTGAAAAACATTTTGTATGTGTTTTACTTTATGAAAGTAATGAAATCTACTTTATCTTATCTATTATTCAACATACATACATTATTCAACATACATGGATGTTTGAACAGAACTAAATAGAACTGCATTTATGCTACAGCTCCTCTTTTAACCAAGGGTGTTGTCATATGACTGCATATATCTATGGATGATCTCTGCTACACCCTGACTACAGAGACAGATAGAACAGGGGTGTGTTTCCCAAAACTTTCGTAAGTACTTGGTAAATTCATACTTAAGAAAATTCTTAAAATTACGAATGTTTCCCGAATGCCTTCATAACTATCGTAGTACTTAAAGTCGTTCCTAAATGTAAGAGTAATCCGACCCATTCGTAACTCGTAATTCGTAAGTTCTTCTTAACTTGAAGTTCATGTGCAATTCTGTCTCAAAATAAAAGAGGGCGCTAATCATCCTTTAAAAACGCATTGTTTTGTGCATGAACACTACACATATTTATACAAACATAAATTCATGAAGATTTAAAATCACGCAAAAATTACATCCAACCTCAACAAATATCATATCCAAGAGCTTCAACTATGTAAACAGTAAACTTCTAGAATAAACAGGTGTTTGCTTGTATCATGGTGGAGTGGGAAGCAAACTGCCCACCACTCTGAGGGTCCTGAGTTCAATACTGTACAAAAACCTACATTTACATTTTTTTTTTATTTCAAGGTTGGAATAATCAGAATCACATAAGCAGACAGTTTAAACTGCTTAAAGTACAATACATTATTTTTTGATACACACATATAAATATACATATTTTTAATTAATTTTCAGTGTACAGTCGAAGTAGTAAATTAATACATATATTATATTATATGGCTTACTAAGCTTGTTATCCCTTAACCAATCAAACTAAGTGATCAATTACGTACATATAAATTACCAATTGAAAGGCTGACAAAGGTGAGTATGTGATGAACAGGCACTTATGTTTCTAGCAATCTCCTCCCATTTCTGCTATTTCTCTTTATCTATAGAACTTCCCGAGCTTTGGAAATAGTATGTTTTGTTTTTTCTCTATTTCTTCAAGCATTTGGCTTTTATTTCATCCTGCATTCATCCTTTGCGTGGCAGGTGTGCCATTCTAGGAAGGTTAATCATGTGCCTGTTTATAGGCTTGGCGTGCTATAGACAACAATTGCAAGGAAAATGTTTTCTTTTTTTTTTTTACATCAAAGTAATGTAAATCCTTATTTGTTCTTTTTGTATTATAATTATTTACATAATGATACATTTGTGGCATAATAATGAGAAAACTTATGTAAAACGATGGTCACGGGGGGGCGGAGTCAACAAAGAGCTACTTGAAAATTTGGGAAACACTCACAAAATTGGAGTTCTTAAAGTTGTTCGTGAATCACTAAGATCAATTATTATCGGGTAACGCGCCCCAGACAGGTCAATGATGCTCTTTTATAAACTTTATATCACAAATCTTGTCACCGTGGACACCAAAGCCATCTTCATTTTTGAAAATTTCATTTTATTCACAGAATTTCAGAAACTCCTCTATGAGCACATCACGAGGAGCAGAGCGGTAGAACGGGCCAAACAATGCCTGGAATAAAATCTCATTACATGAACTTGCATTAAAAGTTACGGGTGTTTTATATTCTTGTTACTATTTTAAAGCTGTTCTGTTCCAACAGTAATGATGCACTAATGAACAAAGCTGGCCAGGAAACAACTTAGCAGACAGTTATTATAGTTTCATTTCAAGTCTATTATGCTGGAGTGCGGAAAAAAAAAAAAACAGCAGCTTGGACCCTTTAAAGTCTGACACTGGCCAATCATGTAAGGACTGATTGCACTGTATCAACAGTTGAAGATGATTTAGTAAATGAATAGCAGTTACTACTATTATTATTAATCTCTCTCTCTCACTCTCTCTGTCTGTCTTTCTCTCTCTCCCCTCTCACTCTCTCTCTCTTTTTCTTTTCTTTTGTCTCTGTCTCTCTCATCTCTGTTCATTTCTCCATCTCTCTCTCTCTCTCTCTCTCTCTCTCTCCATCTTTCTCACTTTCTTATTCTATATCTGCCTTTTCACATCTCTTTTGCCATCTCTCTTTCTCGCTCAGGCTCTCCTTCTCTCTCTTCATCTTTCTTTTTGTCTTTGTCTTTCTCTCTTTTCCTTTCCTTCTCTTTCTATCTGTTTCACTTTTTCTCTCTCTCCATTTTTCACTCTCCCTCTATATTTCTTTTTTTTTCTCTCTGCCTCTCGGTCTCTGCTGCTATCTCTCTCTCTTTCTCTCTCTTTCTGCTCCCTTTAAAGACTGCTTTTGTTCATCCCATCCTGTGGTTCACCTCTTATAATTCCTTTTTTTGGGCTTTGAAAGACAGAGGTGTGTTATTACCCCCCCCCCCCCCCTTCACCCAACCCCACCTCTGACTCTTCTTAAATCTCTCTCCCTTTTTTCCAGTTGGTGAGTCAGAGGTGTCCTATTATCTGCGGCGGGTGCGTGGGATGGAAAAGGGGGGGAAAGCACGGGTTCACTTAGGGAACGAGAGAGGACATCATGTCCACAGCACTTCCCTTCTCTCTCTCCCCCTCTCGCTTTTTCTCTGTCTCTCTCTCTCTCTCTCTCTCTCTCTCTGGTTTAACTTAATCGAGTCTTTCTGGATAGACTGGCAGGGAAATAAGGTCGGGGGTGCTTGTATGCAGCTCCAAACAGAATGAGGTCTTTTCACCAGCTGCCACCCTCAGCGAGCCTCAGCACTGCGCTCGCTCGCTCTCCCCGTCGCTCCTTTTAAAGTGAAGACGAGGGATCATTACCTCTGAAATGAGCTGACAGCAAAAGAGCAGAGAAAATAAGCCCAGGTGCTTCTCTTCAGCCCTCCGTTTTAAGGAATAATAAAAGGAAGGAAGGATAGAAAGAAGGTAAAAGAGAACACAATGGAAAGAAAAAAGGGGAGGAATGAAGAATAGGGAAGGTAGACAAGAATGAGGTGAGAGAAAGAAAGGATGAAAGGGAAGGCAGGATGGAAAGAAAGGATGGAAAAGTGTAAAGAAAGGAAGGAATGGAGTGCGGAAAGACAAGAAAGGAAGAAAGAGAATGGAGAGGAAGAAAGGAAGGAGTAGCTGCAAAGAAAGAAGGAAGGATAGAAAAGGGGTAAAGAAGGACATAAAGGAAGAAAATGAAGGTGGGGATGAGAAATAAAAAGAAAACAGAACGAAGAAGAAGTAAGGAAAGGCTGGACCTAAAAGAAAATAAGAAATGGAAGCAAAAGAAGGACAGAAAGAATGGAAATAGATTAAGGCAGAATAAAAAGGAAGCAAGAAAAGGAAGGATGGAAGGATAGAATAAAGAAACAAAAAGAGAGGAGAGGAAAGAAAAAAAAAGAAAGGATAAGATAAGCAAAAACGAGATAACAGATAGAAATTAAACGAGGAAGGGAACGAACATGAAAAATAAATAAACAAAGAAAGGATAGGAGGAAATGGAGAACATAAAAAGAAAAGGAAAGAAAAGAGGGAAAGAAAGGATGAAAATTTAATAAGTAAGAAATAATTGAAGAAAGAAAGGAAGAAGTGAGAAACATGAAAGTAAGGAAAGAAAAGAAGTGAATGAAATGAGGAAGGAAGAAAAGAAAGAAATTACAGAAAGAAAAAAAGAAAAAGAGAAGAAAAGAATAAGGGAAAGAAAGAAAGAAACTATATTAGAAACTTTTTAAGCTCTATATTGTTGGTGTGCGGTTACAGACTGTAGTTCATTATGCATTGCAGGAAACGTGGAAAAGAAAGAAAGTATGGAACATAAGGAGAGAGAGAGAGAGAGAGAGAGAGAGAATGGAAAGCAAGGAGACAGAAGGAAGGAGGAGATGCTGGTGTTCAATTAAAGACTGTAAGTCATCACAGTGCTGGAGTACCACAATGCTGGTTAGCTTGTTTCGGTGATCTCGGTTCGCTTTACTGGACCTGCTGGATTCTGTTTGGAGCTAAAGCAGAATGTCAGTGACCCCTGTGAGAGAACGGTCATCCACTCAAACAACAGCCCGGAAGTCAGAAACTGACCAGTGATGAATGAAGTTGCAACAGATGGACCATGGTCTGTAATTGCACGGCTCTATAGTGGACCTACACGGGAAGTGGACCTCATAAAGTGGCATAGAGGGGTGAAAAACACAGCAATTACAGTGGTCACCCATCTCGTTACAGCAAAGTTTAGCTCTGAGGGGAGTCCAGATCCAGTCCAGGCCAATCAAGGCCTTCTGCATGAGCTAATTATCTGCTTCAAGGGCATTTCTTCCTGGAATGTGTGCGGGAAGAACTTCCGAGAAGGAGTTCAGTGTTTAGATAGGAGAAGAATCACTACTCGGACTGATACTGACTGAAAAGCCGAGTGTGTTCAGGGTGACTGTGAGCGTGAAAAAGAAACACTGAAAAACACAGACAGAGTGTCATAACTGACACAAAGAGCGGTCCATTAATCACTCTTCCACCCAACTTCCTGACCCCTTTGCTGGGGGGTGAGGGCTAGGAGTGCTGTTGCTATGGTGACATGATGCTGCGTGCCTCCCTCTGTGAGCTGAGTGGAAGGTAATGAGGGGGGAAGAGGAAGAGCCGTGATGTGTCATAAATAGATTAGTGAGATAAACAGCCGTAATGGCCCGGCCAGCTCGCTGCGCAGCGCGGTTCACGCTGGGGGACTGAGAGAGAAGATGAGTGGGACATTTGAAGGTTATATATAAATATATATACATGCACACAAATCTTTGTTTCCTGTAAAAACAAAATAGCTTCATCATTTCATGATATGAAGAAGATGATGAAAGAAAGTAAAGAAAACATTGTGTCTCTATTTGTCTTTCCACTTTTTGTACATGGGGCTGATATGAGCCTCGATTACCAACAATCTCAAACAGAGAGCCAGTTCTAAAGATTTACCTTCACTTTTTTACTAACACACTGAATTTTTAAAAAAACTTCATATTGTTGTTCAGTTAAAGACTGCCTCACACATTCCAGGAAAAAAAGAAAGAAAGAAAGAAAGAAAGAAAGAAAGAAAGAAAGAAAGAAAGAAAGAAAGAAAGAAAGAAAGAAAAACAAAAGAAAGAATGGAAATGAAATGAGGTAAGAGGCAAAAAAGAAAAATAATGAAAGAAAGAAAGAAAGAAAGAAAGTGAGGAAAGCAAAACAAAAGAAAGAATGGAAATGAAATAAGGAAAGAGGCAAAAAGGAAAAATAATGAAAGAAAGAAAAGACAGGAAGCAATGAAGCGAAGAAAGTTATAATAGAAGAGAGGAAAGAAAAAGAAAGGAAAGAATGAAAATGAAATGATGAAAGAGGGAAAAGAAAATCATTGAAGAAGGAAAGAAACAGAAATAAGGGGAATAAATGAAGTGAAGAAAGAAAGTAAAGATAAAAGAGAGGGAAGAAAGTAAAGAAAGAATGGAATGAAAAAGAAGGAAAGAAAGAAAGAAAGAAATTCTATATTAAAAACTTTTGATGCTCCAAATTGTTGTTGTACAGTTACAGACTGTAATTCATCATACATACCAGGAGAGAGAACTATAGAAAGAAAAAAGAAAGAAAAAAAGACAGAAGAAATTGAATGAGGAAAGAAAGAAGGAACAGAGGAAAAAAGAAGGTAATTATGGAAATGAAATGAGGAAGGAAAGAAAGAGGAGACTGAGACTCTTTATTAAAAACTTTTAAAGCTCACCGTGATGTCATAAATATACATTTTTGTAAATGAATTTAGTCTTTAGTCGTGTTTCAGGTCACAGTAAGTGATCAGTGCAGTTGATTTCTGCTTTGATTACTAATAAAATCAGACAAACACATCTAACTAAACTAGTAACACCAACGGTTATACACAATCAGTCCAAAGTTTGGAAGCACCTATTCATGATTTCCCTGTTTTAATACTAAGAATATTAGTGAATAACTGTAAAGACATCAAAAACATGTATAGAATTATTGCTGGTGCAGAATAAAACATCTGGTTGTGTTTAAAGAATGTTTAGAGGGTCTTTTAGAAATGAGCTCATTTGTTCTGATGCAGGTTTACATACTTTGAACATTCTGACCAGCAGCTTTATGAGGATCCACATGAGCTGCTTCCCTAACAGGACTGAAGAAGATAGTGTAGATGCTGAGATCTTGTTCTGATAAATAGGTTTGGGCCTGTTATAATAAGATTTACAGTGTTGAGGAGGAATTATGGGTCATTATTTCCTGCAAATGTGTTTCAGGTCTTCAGTATTTCTGGGATGTCTTGCTTGCTCAGCCCTCTTCAGGTCATGTTACAGTATCTGCATAGGGTTAAGGTCAGGATGCTGACTTGTTTTAATTGTTCTTTAGTAAATTTACTACTAGTGTGTTTTGGGTCACTGTCTTACTGCATCACCAAACATCTTTTCAGCTTGGGTTCCTGGACTAATTCTCTTACAGTCTCCTGTGAAGTGTTTTAACTCTTGAAACTTTTTTAATTCTTAGTTACCTCAATGGTCACAAGAAGTCCAGAACCTGAGTGAGCACAGCAGCTCCAAACCATGATGCACCCACCACCATGCTTCACTGTTGAGATGGGATTTTGGTGTAGCTCCACTTTTGTCTCATCTGTCTGTAGATTTTTTTTTTTCACCAGAAACTTTATAAAATATCCAGGTGGTCTTAATCAGCAGTGGCTTTTTAGTGGTGTCCTTCCGTGAACACAGTTCTTGTATAGTGCTTTCTCTAATAGTGGACATGTGAACAAAGGTTTTTACAGTCTGTAGGTCTTTTGCTGTTAACCTTGCGTTCTTTCTTGCCACTTCCAGGAGCCTGTTGTGCCTGTTATGTGTCTCTATAACTCATCTTCTGAAGGTTGTTTGCATTGAGACAATATTTCACTCTAGCCTTCATTGAACCAGTATATCGTTGCTGTAAGAAAGAAAACAATATCTTTAAAAGAAAAGTCTTTACTTTTAATGTAAGTCAATGGAACCAAAATTTTCTGTCGGTCCATTCATCAGGAAATTTGGAGGTAATGTAAACAGCAGCTGTTGTGTTCAAATGATGTAGAAAAAAAAAGAATTGAGATGCATGTTTTTTTTGGACAGCAATGATATAAAGCACCACCTGTGGAAAAGCATTTATCTCATTAAACTGCAAGCGTACGAACCTCAGTTTTGTTAGACACTACTGACATCTGGACAGAAACTGGGTTCTATGGTCATTTATAAACATTAGCTTTCCAACATTAACTCTTAATTATGGGTATTTGTGCATTTCAGTCTTTAAGTCTTTATTTCATTGGTGATCTAAAAGAAGACTTTTATAAAAGAAACTCATTAATCATTTATTTTCAGGTCATTCTATGAAAGGTACCTCAGCCCTCACCTTTTCTTTATTAAAGATGGCCCAACCTTTGACCAAGGAGCACTTCAATAGCTTTCTCTCTTTAACACCAGCACCCTGGGAAATACTCCCTAATATCTGAAGCTGACTTGGCCAGCTAGGAGTGATTGTACAGCCGGGTCTAACTTTACAGGAGAGGACAAAAACATTCTTAACTCTTAACTAATGCAAGTAAATGTAAAGAGGTTTAATTCCATGCAAATTTTGAGCATGTCTGTTGGTCCGTTTATCTTTAAACTTTCACAGGATATGAAGAACAGCTGTCGTGTTTAAATAATATAAAAATAAAAATGGACAAAAATAGAGATACGCGTCGAGATTTAGAATGAGCGTGGCTGTGTCAGCCTACCCGCAGCTCTGACAGTCCTCCATGGCAGCGTCCCACCAGACAGCTGGTCATCAGCGGTGGATTGACATGAAATGGTACAATTAATCAGCTATTAGTGTTCATGTCTGGTATGTAATTTAGCTCGCTGAACTCATACTGTGTTTAGCCAACCCGCCAGCCAGCCCAAGTCTGAGAAGAATGCTAGTTATTAGTGTCTGGGCCAAATCGTGAAGACACCCACCACATTCTCCTTCTCTGCAGCCCTTGTACACTCAATGTGCTAGAAACTCCTCCCTTACACTTCCACTCATTGGTCACTCCGAGGTCCACTGTTTAGGTGTGCAGTGACAGACTGAAGCCCATCTGCTGTCGTGCACCACTTACCAGCCACTCTCTAACAAGGTGGGGTTACTAAAGTAGCCTTTCGACATAGACTGCGTACTCCCATCTGTTAAAGGAGAACCTCATATCTCTGAACCGGTAGCTTTATAACAGAAAGAGAAATATTACTAACATCAGTTAACATGACTTACATATTAAACCCAACATTCTTAAAACTAAAACATCCTCTACACCAGTGTTCAGTTTGACAGCACATTTTGGTTTAGTTTTTTGACTAAAATGTCCTTTAGTTTTAGTCAAAATTAAGTCATCTGAGTTGTTTTAAGTTCTAGTACTTAACTCTTTAGTCCTTTAGACCCTTAAGCCTCAGCCCTCACCCCCAACCCCACCCCAATTTCCATAAACGCGCTCAAGCTGTCTTTTTTTCCTTCTTTAATGCTTTATTTACTCTCGCGATTTGATATTTTTCCTCACTCGAGTTTTCTGAGGGCGTGGTTTTGACAGTTTGGAGGCGGGGCATGGGCTTCCATCGTGACTCAGCAAACTAGCTAGCGGTGGTAGCCTAGCGCTAGCTAGCTGTTTCTCCAGCTAGCGTAGCCACAGCGGGCGGAAATGATCATACAGTTAAGCCCCGCCCACTTAGAGGGAAGATATGATTGGTCAGTTTTACTGTTTGAAATTGGTATCACTGAATTATAACTGCCTGGCCCCCTCTGTACATGAACAGCGGGACCACCAATCACCAACATTCTGAGGAGGCATTACAGTCCTTATAGGGGGAGACACAGACTCACAGGCTTCCACTTAACTCCTCACACTCCAACACAGATTGAATAGACACGTCTGAATAATTTATTTGTCTATATGTTTGTAAATGTTAAGATGTTGATTGTCAAACTGTAAGTAGATAAAATAAAGTTATATATGTGTTTGTGTGTGTGTGTGTGTGTGTGTGTGTGTGTGTGTGTTAAGAATATTTTAGGCCCTCTGAGAGGGTGTAGAGGGCCATGAGGATTCCCCACTGGTGTAGACTACATCTACAGTTGGTTCAGTCAACTAAAATATAAAGGGTGTAAAATGTAAATGCTTTTTATTCAGTTTCCATCAATTATTTAATTTATTATATACACCTACACTAAATGAACATCTATGAACCAGTTATGGAATATTATTCCTCTTTGAAAGACCAAAACACACACACACAGATTTAACAAACAATATCTGAGCTCTTCCGTAAGAGTGAAAAAGAGAAAATTGTTATTTCATCCTTGTATCACTTTTTATTTATCTCTTATTTATTTAATAATTGTTACTAGTGCTGTGAATCTAAATAATCTAATCTGTTTTGTGCACTTTCTAGTGTGTATGGAGAGATTTGGGACAGTTAGTTAGCTAGTTTCCCAACTCTGGTCCGGACACACTTCCCTGCACATACAGCGTTTCACCTGCTTCCAACATACCTGATCCAACTAATCTGATCATTAACACCACCTTACTGAGTTAATACAGCGCTTCACCTGCTTCCCACATACCTGATCCAACTAATCTGATCATTAACACCACCTTACTGAGTTAATACAGCGCTTCACCTGCTTCCCACATACCTGATCAACTAATCTGATCATTAACACCACCTTACTGAGTTAACACAGCGCTTCACCTGCTTCCCACATACCTGATCAACTAATCTGATCATTAACCCCACCTTACTGAGTTAATACAGAGCTTCACCTGCTTCCCACATACCTGATCAACTAATCTGATCATTAACACCACCTTACTGAGTTAATACAGCGCTTCACCTGCTTCCCACATACCTGATCCAACTAATCTGATCATTAACACCACCTTACTGAGTTAATACAGCGCTTCACCTGCTTCCCACATACCTGATCAACTAATCTGATCATTAACACCACCTTACTGAGTTAATACAGCGCTTCACCTGCTTCCCACATACCTGATCCAACTAATCTGATCATTAACACCACCTTACTGAGTTAATACAGCGCTTCACCTGCTTCACACATACCTGATCAACTAATCTGATCATTAACCCCACCTTACTGAGTTAATACAGCGCTTCACCTGCTTCCAACATACCTGATCAACTAATCTGATCATTAACACCACCTTACTGAGTTAATACAGCGTTTCACCTGCTTCCCACATACCTGATCAACTAATCTGATCATTAACACCACCTTACTGAGTTAATACAGCGCTTCACCTGCTTCCCACATACCTGATCCAACTAATCTGATCATTAACCCCACCTTACTGAGTTAATACAGAGCTTCACCTGCTTCACACATACCTGATCAACTAATCTGATCATTAACACCACCTTACTGAGTTAATACAGCGCTTCACCTGCTTCACACATACCTGATCAACTAATCTGATCATTAACCCCACCTTACTGAGTTAATACAGCGCTTCACCTGCTTCCAACATACCTGATCAACTAATCTGATCATTAACACCACCTTACTGAGTTAATACAGCGTTTCACCTGCTTCCCACATACCTGATCAACTAATCTGATCATTAACACCACCTTACTGAGTTAATACAGCGCTTCACCTGCTTCCCACATACCTGATCCAACTAATCTGATCATTAACCCCACCTTACTGAGTTAATACAGAGCTTCACCTGCTTCACACATACCTGATCAACTAATCTGATCATTAACACCACCTTACTGAGTTAATACAGAGCTTCACCGGCTTCCTACATACCTGATCAACTAATCTGATCATTAACACCACCTTACTGAGTTAATACAGCGCTTCACCTGCTTCCCACATACCTGATCCAACTAATCTGATCATTAACACCACCTTACTGAGTTAATACAGTGCTTCACCAGCTTCCAACATACCTGATCAACTAATCTGACCATTAACACCACCTTACTGAGTTAATACAGCGCTTCACCTGCTTCCCACATACCTGATCCAACTAATCTGATCATTAACACCACCTTACTGAGTTAATACAGCGCTTCACCAGCTTCCAACATACCTGATCAACTAATCTGACCATTAACACCACCTTACTGAGTTAATACAGCGTTTCACCTGCTTCCCACATACCTGATCAACTAATCTGATCATTAACCCCACCTTACTGAATTAATACAGCGCTTCACCTGCTTCCCACATACCTGACCCAACTAATCTGACCATTAACACCACCTTACTGAGTTAATACAGCGTTTCACCTGCTTCACACATACCTGATCAACTAATCTGATCATTAACACCACCTTACTGAGTTAATACAGCGTTTCACCTGCTTCACACATACCTGATCAACTAATCTGATCATTAACACCACCTTACTGAGTTAATACAGTGCTTCACCTGCTTCACCACATACCTGATCCAACTAATCTGACCATTAACACCACCTTACTGAGTTAATACAGCGTTTCACCTGCTTCCCACATACCTGATCAACTAATCTGATCATTAACACCACCTTACTGAGTTAATACAGCGTTTCACCTGCTTCACACATACCTGATCAACTAATTCGATCATTAACACCACCTTACTGAGTTAATACAGTGTTTACAGCAGGACACGTTCTAGACTGTAGGGGGCAGTGTACTTTCAGGACTAGGATTAAGAAAGGCTATGCTAGCGTTAGCAGTGGTAAAGCTAGCTAACGGTGGTCCTGGGGGGCTGATGTCCAGCACGGTGGTGATTTTCTCTAAACACAGGCGCTAAACTCTCGTTCTCTCTGCTGACACTGTCTAGATAACTTAGTTCCGTCATGAGTAGCGACAGTTCACAGGCTTGTATCGTCTTCCCGGGTTTAGACCAAATTTGTGAAAGTGTGCGTTTGATTGATGGCCACCCGGCTTGTCCTGCCTCTCCATATACGCTAAAGTAGTTACGATTGGCTGTTTTCCTAACTTGTCCCCGCCTTTCACCAAACTAAATCAGTTCTGATTGGATGCCTTCTCTGCCAAGCATGTTCGTCTCGTTTGTATTCGTTGACGAAAGTGACAATTAATGTTGTCATAGTTTTTTATTCCTGTTATGTAGTTTTTATTTAGTTATCGTCTCATTTTTTACATAAAAAAATGGTTTGTTGACGAAAACTATGACGGAAAAAGTTTATCAATGAAATGAACACTGTTCTACACTAATTATCTATTTATTCACCTCCACTTACCACATCATCGTAGGACCAGATAACTATTTTTTGTCCTCTGGAGGGGAAATGAGTCTTCAAAGGATATTTCAAAAACTAAATAAGCTACCACATTAAAACCTGTACAGGGCATCCTGGCCTTTCCAATAATGTACCATGTTTTAGTGTGTCATTTACAACAGAAGTGCTGCCTTTTATAAATATGGCCACCTCTTAGTAACCACATTTTATGGGAGTGAGAGAGGTAAACTGTCAAATAATCTAATTTATTATGTTTCTAAATCCTATAACTGAAATGTTTTAGGGATAAAACTGTTGGAGCTAGTTTTCAAAGCAATGATTATTGATATGCACAAATGTTTAACCACCTAACAGCATACTTTTTTTGATGTCCTTCGAAGTGGACATTGGGACTTACTAAATCTGGTTTTATATGAAATTATTCATGTCACAGGTGACATATAAATTCATTACTAATTTATTTTTAATTAATTGCTAATTTAAATTAATCCTATTTTTTTAGAAAATGTTTCACAATTGTATATTTAAAAATAGCACATTCAAATGAAATGGATCATAAGAGAAGTTAGGTACCACGTGTGGAAATGGTGAAACTTTGACTTCAAAGGTTTTGGAGTGATGAACACAGGTTTAGGTAGTGTGACTACTTAAACCTAGATTTTTTTTTTTAAATCAAAGTAACGGTAACCTTTGTAATGGGTTATTATTCGTTCCTTTTTATGTTCATATACAGTGCATTTGAAATACTTCTTATACTGCCAAAAGTGGCAATGGTATCAAAAAAGGTAAACAATAAAAGTTTTTATTACTTTATTTTCTATCATTGGGTTAGTGCTGATTTTGCAGAAGGGTTTTTGGTCTGATGCAGAACAGGAAGCAAGAAATATGACATTAACAATGTCCTGTTGTGCACTGTAAAAGAAGTTCCATAAAAAAAAATAATTAAAAATGTTTGTAAAAACAAAAAAAGTGACTTATTTTATATTTTATGTTGGAATTGAAATGACTGAAATTCTCAAACTTTTATTTTTCTGGGTCTTAGGAGGACATAGGAACAATTTGTGGCTCTACAGTTACAGACTGTAGTTCATCTGTTTCTCTGTATGCTTTATTACCCTGTTCTTCAATGATCAGGACCCCACAGGACCACCACAGAGCAGGTATTATTTGGGTGGTGGATCATTTTCAGCACTGTAGTATGAGTGGACACAGTCCAAACACAGACACAGCAGTGCTGCTTGGTCGGTGCGCCATGGAAACATGAAATCGGAGTAGGTTGCTTATCTGTTGCTGCCCAGTTTGTCAGCAGCACTGCTGTACAAGCTATCTTGCCTGACTTTACATCTCCAAGGTGAACCCACAAGGAATAAAGGTTTAATAGAGTGGCTGGTCCCGTCATGGAAGAAATGATTCTTCTTATGCGACTAGCATGTAACAAATGTACTGGTATTAGTTCCAGGCTTATAGGTGCCATTAGAAGCTGCGTTCCTCCCCCTGCACTCTGCTGCAGGATATTCCGCGAGAAGATGTAGCTTGAAAATGAGCATATACTTTGCTGTCATTCCCGCTGATAAAAAGTGAAGGTGCAGATGAAGTGAATCATCAGCTCATCCAATTAAGTGGAGATGTTCACAGGTCGGCTCATGCTGGAGCCTTTAGTAGATCATTTTTAGTTTAGTGTTTTAGTTTTGCTGCAGGCCCTGCGTCGCACGGATGTAAAACCTTATTCCAAACCTGTCAGCTTCAAGCATAGAGCCTTTCATTATAGGAGGTCATTACAGACCTTCAGTCTATAGGACGATACTAAACATGCAGGACGTGCAGGGTTTAAGGCCAAGAGGCAAAATGAAACAAACTAAGCAGCTTAGCCACCAAGTCAAGCTCACCAGTTGATTTTAATCAGCTGACCACCTGCTATGCATACAATTGGCTGCATTTGTCAGGGTGCTTATGTAAGCTGCTGTATCCCGCCCACTTGCGCTGCTTCCTCTGCAGCCACTTAGCAGTCCGCCTCCATCCCACCTCCACCTCCTTCACATGCTGTGTCTAACCTACTCAATGACTTGCTGTTGTCGTCATTGATGCCTATGTTATTGGGTCCTACTGCTGCTCTCTCTATTCTTCCATAAAACTATAATATTTAAAATGGGATTTTGACATCCATCCATCAATTGTTTTTCGCTTTATCCCCCTAGTCAGGGTGACAAGGGGCTGGAGCCAATCCCAGCACCATCTGGCGAAATCAGGTTACAATATGGACACGTCGCTAGTCCATCGCATGGCCAACACACACTCATACCAATGAGCAACTTAGAGTGAGCGATCAACCTAAGAAGCAGGTGTTTGGAGTGTGGGAGGAAACCAGAGTACCCGGAGGAAACCTACTCAAGAGAACATGCACACTCCACACAGAACAGCCCGGATCGGGATTCCAACCAGCGTTGCTGTTAGGCTACAGTGTTAACCACTACAACACTGTGCTGCCGGGATTTTGCCCAAATGGCCTATTTTCCGGTTTCCTGGACAAGGATTATGCTTAGTCCTGTACTACATATTCCTTGCAATGGCATCTCCATTCAGAATGCTGTTTGATCGAGGCCTAAGCCTAATCCATGTCCAAGAAACTCATCGTGATACACTGTTGTTGTGAAGCATCAAAACCTTTTTGTTTGCTAATGGCACCCTCATGTGCAGAATCAGAATCAGAAATACTTTATTGATCCCAGGGGGAAATTGCAGTTTTTACAGTAGCAGAGGAAGAATATACACACTAATAATAATTTACAACATAAAAGAATTTTGTAGTATGTACACATATATAAGTCATATATTACAATAGAAGAATAAAATGTAAAGTGACTGTGTCTATAATATTAAGTACAGATATACTGTATACAGCAGTAAGAGTTTTAGAAGTAGGAAAGTTATTGCACATTTGAGTTCCTACACACATAATTAAATTATAGTTCTACTGGTATCACTGTACATGTGAGAGGTGTCGTACGTTAAGGGAGGAGTTATAAAGTCTGATAGCCACTGGTAGGAATGACCTCCTGTGGCGTTCTGTAGTGCATGTTGGTTGAATGAGTCTTGCACTGAATGTGCTCCTGCGTCTCATCACTGTGTGATAAAGAGGGTGGGAGCCATTCTCCATGATGGCCTGCAGCTTAGACAGCGTCCTCCTCTCAGACACTGCCGTCAGTGAGTCCAGCTCCACACCCACAACATCACTGGCTCTGCGGATCAGTTTATCAAGTCTGTTGGCGTCTGCTACCCTCAGCTTGTTGCCCCAGAATAGTTTAACCTGCTAAACATGAGCGAGTGAGTGAGTTACAAGCTGTAATGCCAAGGAAAACAGGAGATGTGGATACAAATGCAAATTATCTTTAATGAAGTGATAAAGAGAAACAAAAAAATATGAAATAACAAAGGAACCAAAACCAAACTGGACAAATAGAGAAAATCACAGGCTACAGAACACAAGGCAACTAGCGCAGTTAACAATACTCAGCAAGGACAAAGCCAAAAAGGGTTTAAGAAGGATACAGAAAACAGGGAACACCTGGGAATGGGAGGAGACACAAAATCAGAGCAAGTGAGGGCTATAACATAAGGGCAGAGACAAGGAGGAGCACATGACCAAAACCAACACAAGCACATGGAACATGACAGGAGAGTGTAAACAAAGAGAAAGACAGATGTGGATCGTGAAATAAGCCAGTTTTATGATCATATATTTTTTTGTGATCAAATGTTTATTGGCGTTTGAAGTAGGATGAGTTATAAAAGTACAGTGCAGTGAAAAGGAATAGAAAAAGAAGACAGACTTATTCCACCCCTGTCCCCACAATTCCACCCCGTAGCCCCACCCTCGAATACCTCTCCCCATGGCACGCTACCCCCTAAAATAACATTCACACCTGCAAAAAAATAAAAATAATAACAAGAGTCACAAAACAATAGAGAGCAAATAGGTGCAGCAACAACAATAATAACGATCACAATAAAATAACAACAAGAAGCAGAAGTCCAGAGACTCGAAAAAGTTCGACAAACTTATCAACAGTATTTTCCCAGGCAAGAAAATATCATTCATTTATCTCTATCATGAAATGATATTATGAATGATCATTAAATGTCACGCACACAAGCTGGCATTTTCCATTAGTATCAATAAATGATGAAAAACAACTTTCTAATTAGCAGCGACAGGCATAGTATGTTTGGATGTTGAGAAAAAGACAAACCCATCCTTAAAACTATGAACTATTCATGTTGCCATGTATGTAAATTTGACCTTTTGCAGGCAAATTCAGAAATGGAAATGAGACGGTGATTGTGAAACGTGTTTAAGTGACAATCAAGCTGACATTCCTGCTCCACTCAGGAGACGGGCATTGTGTTATATTGTCTTAAGCTTGGAGTGTGTGTTTTGTATTAGGACGGCATTTGATAGAGAGCGCACACTCCTTTAATATGCATCAAGAGAGTACCATGACACCAAAGCGAGTATGTGTGTGTGTGTGTATTTGAGCTGGAACAACTGAAAGCCTCTGTAGAGCTACCACGGAGAATATGAACCTGTAGTTCTTTTTTATTCTTCCGTATGCAGTCTCACCGGCGAACGAGGGGGGGAAAGAAAAAGGGAACGGTTAGATAAGGGTGACGAATGCTCCGTGTGCCACCCTTCCTGCGTGTGTGTGAGAGAGAGTGAGCTATTCTCGCGGGATCAGTGTTTATCCGGCTCTACCCTCGTTGAAAGGCTGCTGAATGACAGCATTGATGTCAAAAGATTGCGGTGACCTTAAAGGCATCCTGAGCGATGAATACTCGAACAACACACGCGCTCGCTCTCTCTCTCTGAGGTATTCGCCGCGATCCGCCGCAGTCAACGAAAAAAGTCCAACTTTGAGCGTGGCTGCGATTCCTCTGATCCGCTGCCACTGTCCCCTTCGCACAGGGAGATCTTCGGTCACAGCGCTGCCAGGCCGTGACAGCAAACCTTGGGAGAGACTCCGCACGCCACACTTCACCTTCGCCGATCACACAGAGTACTATACGAGATGCTTTCGGGAGCCGGAAGAACTTTTGTCGCTTTGATTCAGGCCTCCCCGAAAAAGAGGCCCTGGAGAACCACAGCACTGTCCAGTCTGATGCTTCCCCTGCGTCCAACAAGTCTGATTCAGCTCAGCAGATACGGTCAAAACGTTCAAGAGCTGAACGGACACTGTGCTGCGTGACCTGCATCCTCCATTGTTTCCACCCTTTGCCTCTATTGTCTAACCTACTCAATGACTTGCTGTTGTCGTCATTGATGCCTACGTTATTGGGTCCTACTGCTGCTCTCTCTATTCTTCTGCAGTCTATAAATCTATAATATTTAAAATGGGATTTTGACATCCATCCATTAATTATTTTTCCGCTTTATCCCACTTGTCAGGGTTACAGGGGGCTGGAGCCAATCCCCGCATCATCAGGCGAGGTCGGCGTACAACATGGACAGGTCTCTAGTCTATTGCACAGCCAACACTCACTCATACCAACGGGCAATTTAGAGTGAGGATCAACCTAACATGCATGTGTTTGGACTGTGGGTGGAAACCAGAGTACCCGGAGGAAACCCACTCAGGAGAACGTGCACACTCCACACAGAACAGCCCGGACCGGGATTCCAACCCGTTAACCACTACAACACTGTGCTCCCGAGATTTCGCCCAAATTGGCTATTTTCCGGTTTCCTGGACAAGTATTAAGCTTAGTCCTGTACTACATATTCCTTGCAATGGCATCTCCACACTCCATTAGGCCTATGCCTAATCCCTGTCCAAGAAACTCAGTGATACAAAGCACTGTTGTTGTGAAGCATTAAAACCTTTTTGTTTGCTAATGGCACCCTCATGTGCAGAATAGTTTAACCTGCTAAACATGAGTGAGCGAGTGAGTGAGTTACAAGCTGTAACGTCAAGGAAAACAGGAGATGTGGAAGAACTTTTGTCGCTTTGATTCAGGCCTCCCCGAAAAAGAGGCCCTGGAGAACCACAGCACTGTCCAGTCTGATGCTTCCCCTGCGTCCAACAAGTCTGATTCAGCTCAGCAGATATGGTCAAAACGTTCAAGAGCTGAACGGACACTGTGCTGCGTGACCTGCGTCCTCCATTGTTTTCACCCTTTGCCTCTATTGCAGTCTCGGTTATTTGTGGGAGACTAAAGTTCTGAAGCTCAGTCTTAGAAGTTGGCCTGCAATCCCGAACACCTTCAATGCTCTTGACAGCTGTACATCCTTTCAGATCTATGGTTGGGTCTCAAACCCTAGTGAGTGTCTAAGTAGGCTGTCTAGGTAGCAGCTGTTTAAGTAGCAGTGTTCTCTCCTCATCTCTCCTCATAAAACAGATTACTGAGACGCTCTAGTTAGGTTTAGCTGGTTGCTAACTACCTCCCAGCATCCAAAACAATAGCCCAAGGCTTAAAATGAATGAATTAGCATGAATGCTAATGACTGTTTTGTGTGATTATATGACAAGAAACACCAGAGAGAATCAAAATAACTTACATTTGAAGATGACTTCTCCACTAGTAGCTCCGCTTTTGTCCCCCATGTTCTGCCTGTGTTGCATCATGGGATTGCCTTAGTAGCTGAGGAAGCATTCGATGCTTTCTTAAAATCAGGTCTAAATAAGACTCCTCAGTAGACAGCATGTTTAAGCATGTTTCTAAGAATTGGGACAGCCTACATGTTGGGAGCGCATACTATGACATAAAATTTTGAGACACACCCTATTTTGCTGAGGTGTTATTGCCTATAGTGGAGGATATACGTATTGCAAACTACTGACCCGTCACTCCTCCCTTCTTTAGAAACTACAGAGGCTGTCAGCGTCAGGTTAGGCTCAGTGTCTCAAAGCTTGTCCTAATTTAGTTAAGCTTTTTCGTGTTGTCACTTGTTTGATGGTGGGGATTCACCCTCCTTTACTTTACCTTGTGCTTGTTTGGGCAAAATAATACTTTCAGTCCTCCATTTGTCTAAAGTTGGGATGTCAAACTGCCCACAAACACAGAATTGTCCAGCAATTTATTCTACCCATATAGCAGTTATACCTAGCATGCTCATATCATTAGTACAGCATATTAACAGTGTTTTAAATATTTTATTGTATTTTTAATGTTCATTCTGTTCAACTTAGTCATCAGAACTTCCCCACTGAGAAGCTGACTTAAGCTATCAAACCATTTTAATATTTTTTAATAAGGACATACGCCAGCCTCCCATTCCACCTTAAATGGTACTATGATTACATTCTAATACCTGAAGTGTTAATTTAAGAATAAAAAAAATAAAAATAAAAATAATAATAGTAACGCTAAAACTCTTGCTGCACCATTTAAGGTGAAACTGAAACCTTTTAACAAGAATTAGACATAAGAAGTTAAATATCTCTGCCGGGTGTAAATGCTACACCATTTAAGGTGGAACAAGAAAATTGTTAGCAAGAACCTGGTGAATAACAAGCTGAATATCAGCGCTACAGTGTAAATGATAAACTATTTAAGGTGTAACGAGTAAATTCAAACAAGAAGCTGGTGAATAAGAAGCTGAATTTCAGTGCCAGAATGTAAATGCTCCACCATTTAAGGTGGAACAGGAAATTTTGAACAAGAAACTGGCGAGTAAGTAGCTAAATATCAGTGCCAGAATGTAAATAATGAACTATTTAAGGTGAAACAGGAACATTTAAACAAAAAGCTGGCAAATAGGAAGCGGAATATCAGCGCCAGAATGTATATGCTACATAATTTAAGGTGGAACGGGAAACTAGAAACAAGCAACTGGAGAATAAGAAGCTGAATGTCAGCGCCAGAATGGAAATGGTGCACAGCTTCCACATGACACATGAAAGTCACTCTCTATAGCCAGAATGTATTTTGTCCATTCTGTAGACAACTACTGTAGAAATATGACGGTGGCAGCCTCTCTATGAAGACGACCTGCTCCTGTGTGGACATGAAGACCACCCTCTAAACTAAAGACAACACACGTTACAGGTAATTATACAGCAATACAATCATAGTCTTATATAACTATTTCTGTGCTTCTCCCTTAATGTTACACTTCTCTAATAAAGATGAATATAGTGTTAACCTGATGGTGAAAGTTGGGGTCTACCAAGCCCCCCCCCACACACACCCCTGCCTCTGTTGTTAGGAGTCCCATTTTCTCTGTATCTTAATTTTTTTGAATGCTGGGTATTTCAGTTCTTCTGCATTTGAGAAATGGTAAACATGTCATTCATTCCCACCGGCAGCTGCGGATGCCATTCACTGAAAGTAAACTGAGAATGTTTTGCACATGCCGTTCTGTAGCGCATTTGGATAATGCTGGAGTATTCCTCGCAATTGTTTGAAATTCCGGATTGGCAAAGGATGCCGTATTTTGCCAGTTGATTGAAGCTTTCAGTCCTCATTCCTTCTTTGCCTGAAAATGAAAACTAATTTCAAAGTTGCAACTACAAACAGTAAGCAGTCAATCATTCTTTCATATTCGAGGAAAAATTTGTTTTTCTTCAAACAAAATTAATGTTTTTCATGCTCTATGTAGCTCGCAAGCTCATTATTTATATTCATATATTGTAGCGACTTGGTGAAGAAGAGCTAGAGGATGGCATAGGCTCTGCTCAGAAGATGTTCTCTTATTGGAACAAGCAGTAACACCAATGAAACCGATAGTATGGCTGGCGAACCTACACAATTAAACCCACAGCTCAGCCTGAGAGACCACACGCCTCCCATGAGCCTTGTTGCCCAGCAGTGGGGAACCGTCATGGCCCTCTACGCCCTCTCAGAGGGCCCGAAATATTCATAACACACACACACACACACAAATAATTTTATTTTATCTACTTACAGTCACTTACACTTATTTTATCTACTTATCTACTTACAGTGACAATCAACATCTAAACAACTATAAAAATATAGACAAATAAATTATTCAGACGTGTCTATTCAATCTCTTGTTGGAGTGTGAGGGGTTAAGTGGAAGCCTGTGAGTCTGTGTCTCCCCCTATAAGGACTGTGATGCCTCTGCAGAATGTTGGTGATTGGTGGTCCTGCTGTTCATGTACAGAGGGGGCCAGGCAGTTGTAATTCAGCGCCATACCAATTTCAAATAACAGTAAAACTGACCAATCATATCTTCCTTCTAAGTGGGCGGGGCTTAACTGTATGATAGTTTCCGCCCGCTGTGGCTACGCTAGCTGGAGAAACAGCTAGATAGCGCTAGGCTACCACCGCTAGCTAGTTTGCTGAGTCACGATGAAAGCCCATGCCCCGCCTCCAAACTGTCAAAACCACGCCCTCAGAAAACTCGAGCCCAAATATTTCTTTTGTGTGCAGAGAGCAGCTGACGGTACTGCACTGGAAAAAATATCAACTTGTGAGAGCAAAAAAGCATTAAATGAGTTAAAAAGACAGTTTGAGCGCGTTTATGTTTGGTTATTTAAAAGGAGGAACCTTATTTAGCTTAGGAAGTTGTCTATGGTGTACATATGTTACAGTTTGTTGCATTTCTGTCGTCTCATTTTTTGTTTCTTGACTTATTAGTTTATTAGGAGAGGAAACAGTATTATTTTTAGATGTTGGTGGTCGTGGGGGCGTTAGGGTAGAGGGCCGAGGCTTAAGGGTCACGGTTCGCTACTGTCGCCCAGTCATCTGCGTGGCCAGGTCTGAGATTTTCTTTATTATGATAAGTAAACACTGAAAAGCTGAAACATTAAGGTGAAAATAACATTGTTTAGAAAATAACATTGTTTATCTGCTAATGTTCTGTCCTCACTGGACGTGGAAGAGTTATCCAGGTAGACAGACAGCGTACAGCAGAGATGTTCAAACTTGAAAGTTTATTTTCCTTTTGCTTCTCTCTTATATTCTTTGTAAAACTGAAATAAACAAAATACAAAAAATGTTTAACTCCTAAATATACATTAAGCTAATTAAGATTACTAAACTGGCATCACCAACATGAACTGATTATTATTACAGCTCAGTCTATCTCAGCGCTCCAGAGAGCTAGCTACCTCTGTAGTTCACCATGTAAACATGCTAGCATAGATGCTAATACAGTTAGCGTCAAACATTTGACAGTTTTTGTAGCTTTTTAAAATAACTAGAAACAACTTATATTTACACCACAAGGCCACTGTAACATGAAATATCTAGATTTTGACCCAAGTCATCGTACTTACAGGCATATGTGGGCCAA
Organism: Megaleporinus macrocephalus; assembly: GCA_021613375.1. Classification (NCBI taxonomy): domain Eukaryota; kingdom Metazoa; phylum Chordata; class Actinopteri; order Characiformes; family Anostomidae; genus Megaleporinus; species Megaleporinus macrocephalus. The sequence goes on from CM038713.1 coordinate 40,332,325, forward strand.
GATTGCACAGGGAGAAAACCGTGACTGCACTGGTGAACGGGAAACTAACAACTGAACCTAACAACCCTATTCTAAGAGATACTAATTCCAGTGCAGGCCACTAGACGGCACTAAAACCACACAAATGCATCAAGTCTCTTCGCTAAAGCTATACCAGAACAGGTAATAGTGGCACACGTCATGGTCTGGGATATATCAAACAGCAGATAAACACTTAGAGCTTATAGTAGACATGATGGATGTGGAAAATAATAGACAGGGTGGGTTTTTGACAAGAAGCAAATTGTTATGGCTAGACAACTGAGCATTCCTAAATTGGCCCGGCTTGCTGGACGCTCCAAGTCAACAGTGAAGAGTACCAAGGCTTATCAATGTGTGAAGGGTGACCCATCTGGTCTGACCAGATAGTACGGCTACTGTGGCATTAGTCGCAGAAATGATGATTGGAATGGGAGGAATGTATTCAACGCACAGTTAAACCTTGCAAGATACTGTGTATTGGGCTGCATAGCTCCAGACTGGTTAGAGAGCCCGTGCTATCTCCTGTCCATTGTCGGACGAGGCTACAGTGAGCGTGCAAGTGCCAGAGCTGGATCTTAGAGTGCTGGAAAAAAGCCGGGAAGAAGCCATGCCACAGCACACATGGCTCAGGAAAGAGTTAAGGAACATGATAAACAGTTAAAGGTGTTGCTCTGGCCTCCAAACCCCCCAGATCTTGGTCTGATCGAGCATCTGTAGCACGTGCTAGAACAACTAGTTGGATCTGCAGCCGCTCCATGTTCCATGTTGTGCTGTAATAGCGAGTCTTTCAGTTGTTGTGGATTTCACACTACATGATTGATCGGTGACATGGGGTCACGAATTACACAATTTTCACTCTGGGGAATCACCGACTCTTCTGGCTTCGGTCCAAAAACATGTTTTTTGTCATGAGTAAACACACAAAACTTAAACTCTCATTAGAACTATACCTATATGAGAACTAGCGATAACACAAAGACCATACGTTATTTACAAAACAGATGTCAACAAACAAGCAGTACAAGTTGTCACTTCGTTGACTTGCAGTGACAAATGAAAGAAGAAAAAGGAACGAATATGGATGAGAAGACGAATAACGGCACAGGGCCAGCAGGGACTGTCTGTTCTGCAGAGAGAGTTATAAGTAAATATTTTATCAATGAAAACCACGTGTCACCGGTAGCCGCAGTGAGATTGCGTGTACAGTGACGCGGTTCCCTCTCTACGTGATCCCATTGGCTGTAGCTAGATGCTACTGTTGACTCACAGTCGCCGACTGGCCTAGATATTAAACATGCTAGATGTTTGCCGGGCGTCTGCAATTAGTCGGCGACCACTCTGCGACGGCTCAGCGAGTGTCTTTCAGCAGTTCATGCTACACGACTGAGCGAGTGTAACGTGGACAAAGCAGTCAGACGTTCGCGGATATGGTAAAAAGGTTTAATAGTAAAAGGTGTCTCCACCAACACACTACCAAGTAACAAACAACCCAAAACAAGGAATAGGCTAGATCTAGTGATGGGCAAATGATACCGAGGCTTCAGAGCTTGTGTTGAACCCGTTGATGTAGCGCGTATCGAGGCTTGCTTCGTTAAGGGCGAGTGACATCACTGATGACGTCTGAAGCCTCTCTGGTTCAGGATGTGGTTCGAGCACTGGCGTGATTTATTGTTTCTTAATAAAAAATCAATCAAGTCACCCCACAAACTCATCTCTTAAAAGCACTGCAGCAGTTTTAATATAAACATCTCACATCCTATTGAATATTTTTATTTATTTAATGAGTGAAATCGTACTGGCAGGTTTTTTTAAGCTCTGTTAGCGTTACCCACACAATCAAAAACAGATTAGTTGAACAATGAATGAACCATATAAAATTAAATGAAGGTGTTTTTATGTATATACATGGCAGTGTTTATTCCCTTGCTGACAATGTTGCAAGAGGCAATCACAAATAGTTGAAATGACAATAAAAGTTTTTCGTGGGCACATGAAGCTTCGAGAAATGAACCTTTTGTCGAACCACCTGGAGCGAAAGCGTCAATGCTTCAAGAGGCTTCGTCTGGCCATCACTGAGCGAACAATCCAATAAGGGCTAAGCAGAGACAGAGAAATGTAATAACAAGCTAAGAGTTCGTAACTAGGTAGACACAGCAAACAATACATGAAAGGCTAGGCAAAAGGTTGAGAGTTGGAAAACGGATATGGGTCATAACAAAAGATCACAGACAGAATAACGCTCTGTAAGGCACAGGAATAAGGCTCAATACTTCACAACGAAGCACCTGACAAACAGAGTTTAAATAGTCTACGAGATGATTAGAATTCAGGTGAATTTAATTGATACCGGTCAGCTGATTAAGAGTCCGGAATCACGTGATCCACCGATGCCTGCTGGGAAATGGAGTTCATGGACGAATGCAGCGAGAGTGATCGTTGATTTGCCTTCGAGCAGAGGATTTTGTTGGCGACTGAAAAACCAGGCTTAAATCGAGTAGTAAGAACTTGGCATTACAGAACTTAAAGGACCTGCTAACATCTTGGTGCCTGATAACCTACAGAGGTGTTTGCAGAGTCTGTTCCTCGGTGGGTAAGAGGTGTGGCGCATGAAGGACAACAGCATATGAAGCATAATGTTTATAATAATAATTAGGCATAGGGCTCATACTGTTTTGGTGCCCATGAGTGTGTGCGAAATGGTCCACTTGTTTACTCATTCACTTCTAACTACACAGGCTGTTCTGTGTAGAACACTATATAGAGGAATAGAGGAGCAGCGAGGGAGACAGCAGAGGGAATTCAGATGACATGTAATTACACCGGAAACAAATCATCTTGACCTTTCGCCGCATAAACAATCTGGAGCCATGGAGACTACTGCCGTCATCAGATTACATCACTGGCTGTTGACATGCAGAGATTTTCTCCAATCCGATTGAATTAATTCCGATTATAGATTAAGAGTGAGGTGTTAATATGCTCACTCTACTCAACAATCTGATAAAAATCTCCGCTTACATGCACACTACAAGTAATCTGAGCTGGAATTACACACATGCGTAAAGTACAACTTGGTGTAAGTGTTACCATGACAACGAGCATCAAGCGAGTTCAGTCAGAGTGAGGCTTGTGTTTCTAATTGCTTTAAAATTGTGGGAGACTCAGGAAAACAACTTCATATGTACTGTACCTTTTCATTCATACTAGCAATGAGTCGATCTCCTGTGAATTCATCTCTAATTTCATAAAACAGGAAAGTGGACACAGCGGAGCCGGTTTCACCGTTCTGCTTTTTAGTAATAAGCAGATGTGAGAAACTCATCTGTTTTTAATTTCCTCTATAGTTCGTGTAAACCCATTGTTGTTTATTTACTCATATACTCGTCTGAACAGTTCGTTATAGCGAGCAAGGACGGATTAGGCATAGTCTGGGCCCCTGGGCAACTCTGGGCAACCTAACCTAACCCTAACCCCCAACCCGTACCCCTCGTGATCAAGGGCCCTCTAATGGTATGCCCTGCTCTTCTCTAGGGACCCTGGTCCACCTTCTTTCAATTGGATAGAAATTGTATTCGGAATGACCTCAACCAGACTAGTCTATTCTGATTGACATGTATACATGGATACGTTTACCTGCATGTAAACAAATCCAGTGTATTGTTATTTTCTAGGTTCTAATGTGTTTTATCATGACTATAGATTTACTGTCAAATATCTGATATATAAAGATTTTTCATGTTTCGATTTAGTACATAAAACTACAGAGTGAAGTATCGTTAAGTCTTATTGCCTGAGCTTAAGCTTTATGTACTCAAGCTACTGGTTATATTAACATTCTGTGAGCGCTATTTCTCATATTCCTAAGATAAGATAAACTTTTCTAAGTTCTACAGTGGGAAAATTCACTGAGTTACAGCAGTAGAGGGATACTTTGTTGGTCGAGATCTCCATTATACTGGTCATCCTGTTGGTACCAAAGCTTTGAGCCCTTAGATAGAAATGAAGGCATGTAGATAGAGTTTTACCATGACGCTTAACATAATAACCTGAGTGTGGACATTAGAGGACACCCCTCAGACCTGCTTACCACCCACACAATATCCAACATTTGAACAAGAATTAGGTAAATAGGAAGCTGAATATCAGCACCAGAATGCAAATGCTACGTAATTTAAGGTGGAACAAGAACATTTGAACAAAATTTGGCAAAAAGAAGCTAAATATCAGCAGCAGAATGCAAATGCTACATAATTTAAGGTGGAACAAGAACATTTGAACAAAATTTGGCAAAAAGAAGCTAAATATCAGCAGCAGAATGCAAATGCTACATAATTTAAGGTGGAACAGGAAATTTAAACAAGAATATGACAAATAAGAAGCTGAATGTTAGCACCTGAATGTAAACTCTACATAAGTTAAGGTGGAACGGAAAACTAGGAACAAGAAAGCCAAGCCATTCCTATATTCCTATGAAGACCTCACTCTAAATATGCCAGTGTCTACAGTGGAGACCTTCAAGATTGTGGGGACTACCATTTCTACCGTTTACCAAGACCTCAACTGGGAGTCCAACATCCTCAGAACAAGACCTGCAACGAATGAGGGCGTTGGTTCTACCACACGAGCTGATGAGCCAGTTCTGCACCATCCTTTGCAAAGCCAGCACAGTCTGGTTCAGAGCAGCCACAAAACAGGAGAGACTGCAACACACAGCAAAGACAGCTGGAAATATCATTGGTGCTCCCCTGGTCACCCTCCAGGACCTGTACTCTTCAACAGGCAGAGAAGATGATTAAAGATTCCTTGCATCCTGCACACAACCTTTATTAACTCCTCCCCTCCGGCAGGTGCTACCGAACCCCGTATATTAAGACTCCCAGACATAGGAGCAGTTTTTTCATCGTGCCCTTCCTTTTCTTCATTACCATCTTAAATAGCTGACCAGTCATATCCGTGTGACAGTAGCTGCTCCTGTTCTCTATAGATAGTTGCTGCACCCTGTTTCACAGAGCACCATGTGCACCTTGCATTGTGCACCGCGGGTTCCTTCCCATACATGATGCACTGCTGTTCACTACAGCCCACACTTATATCTTCACTGCTAAATAAATAAAAGTTAAAAGTAGATTAGGGAAATTTGGTTCAAGGGGAATAGTAAGGTTATTGGGATTATAATGACAAATATTTTTCTATTACTTCTACCTTGTTTTTTCTTACTTATCTTTTTTTTACTTTTTCTTTTGTATACATTTGAAATATTTGAAATGTTTTCTTTTCTTTTTTCTTTTTTTGTGTATGGATAATGTATATTCTTATATTGTATACATTTGAAATATACATAGTTTGTTCTTTTCTTTTCTTTTTTGTTGTATATGGATAATGTATGTTCTTCTTTTGTATACATTTAAAATATACATAGAGTATGTTCTTTTCTTTTCTTTTCTTTTTTGTTGTATATGGATAATGTATATTCTTCTTTTGTATATATTTAAAATATACATAGAGTATGTTCTTTTCTTTTCTTTTCTTTTCTTTTTTGTAGTATATGGATAATGTATCATTTTCTTTTGTATATATTTAAAATATACATAGAGTATGTTCTTTTCTTTTCTTTTCTTTTTTTGTTGTATATGGATAATGTATATTCTTTTTTGTATAAATTTAAAATATACACAGAGTATGTTCTTTTCTTTTCTTTCTTGTTGTATATGGATAATGTATATTCTTCTTTTGTATACATTTAAAATATACATAGAGTAAGTTCTTATTTTATTTCTTGTTGTATATGTATATGTAATATAGGTGTGTTTTATGCCTGATGGACTCCAGGAAGAACAGCTGCTATCATTATAGGAGTTAATGGGGATCCAAATAAAATAAACAAAAATAAACTGCCCAAAGGTAAACATGTATCTCTAAATTGGTGATTTTTTTTTTCCTACATCATTTGAACATGACAGCTGCCGTTCACATTGTGTGAAAAGTTCATGATGTATGGACCAATAGAAGTGCTCCAAAATAGCTTGGAAAAACTTCTGGTTTCATTGACTTCCATTAGAAGTAAAGACGGTTTTCGTGCTCTCCTGTAAAGTTACTACTTTGGAGCTACTTGTTCTTCTTTGGACAGCGATGATCTTTTATTAGCTCTATATATGTAAATGTATGCAAAAGCAACTGAAATAAGCATTGTTTTCATTTTGTTCTAACCAGTTTAGGAGCATTATGGAATGCTTAAAACACTGGTTCTGCCTTTTTTATCCTGAGCCCTGTTGGTAAGCAACTTCCTAATCAGCTCCTTTTGTGGACGCCTGGTACGCACATGTGCAGTATAGTGCATTCCTTTATTAGTGCATAACAGATAACAGATAATAACTACTGTAACTGTCAGATCAGTTTTTTTCCCCTGTCAAAATGCAGGTGTTTAGGACAAATTTAACTTTTAAATCATCAGCGACAGCAAGAAATGAAAGACAGATGTCCACAAGGGAAACAGATGGATATTTAAGTTAATGGGAATCTGGCCTTGCCTGTCTTAAAATAGTTACTCAGAGGCGTATGGCATACTAGCAAAAGAAGACATATGACGGGGGGTGGGAAAAAAGTCCTAGCTTATACAACATTGGCTTTATTGGATCTAATTTAAAAGATAGCGAGTCGTAGGATTTGCTGCACGTGCAGTTTAACAGCCGAGCTCGTTTTTGGACGTCAGTTTTGCTCGCAAGCTCCGTAAATAACTGCGTAACAGGACTGCAATCTGCAGGTACATCTGCGTACAGGCTGTAAATCGCATGTCTTCATTTGCGCGGTGCCTTCAAGATCAGCATCTGCCACTTTCATTGAGCGCTATTTATTAATATCTCTCCCTTTGTGTCTCTAACGCTGCTCATGATTTTTCAGTGCGTGTTCGAAAACAGCCTTAAACGGAACCCTAAACCAGCCTTAACCCTAAACCTACACTTACCCCTAAACCTACACTCAACTCCTAAACCTACACTCAACTCCTAAACCTACACTCAAATTCTAAACCTACACTCAACTCCTAAACCTACACTCAACTCCTTAACCAAACCCCACAGCTGGACTGGGGACTGAATACAGACCTGCAGCCAGATGCTCGAGCTGAATGGTAGTATGATTAGTATGAATGGAAACCGTCACTTTAAGTTCATGACATACCAGAACTTAGCTGGTCGCACCAAGGAACGTAGTTTCAACGTAGCTTTAAGTTGTAACCTAAAACGAGTGAACCATCATCATAACACCCTACCAGCGACATCCTACCTTCTCACCACTGAGTCTGCTTTCGTACAGTGAGTACATGCACATATTTCAATGAAATTTCAATATTTCAAGAAACAGTGTTGGTGATGATAAAGAAATGAAGGGATGACCGAACAATGTTGGTAATGATAAAGGGATAAAGAGATGAAGGAGCAGTGTTGGTGATGATAAAGGAATGGAGGGATGACCGAACAATGTTGGTAATGATAAAGGGATAAAGAGATGAAGGAACAGTGTTGGTGATGATCAAGGGATAAAGAGATGAAGGAGCAGTGTTGGTGATGATAAAGGAATGGAGGGATGACCGAACAATGTTGGTAATGATAAAGGGATAAAGAGATGAAGGAACAGTGTTGGTGATGATCAAGGAATGAAGGGATGAAGGAACAATGTTGCTGATGATAAAGGAAGGAATGAATGAAGGAACAGTGTTGGTGGTGATAAAGGAATGAATAAATGAAGGAACAGTGTTGGTGATGATAAAGGAATGAATAAATGAAGGAACAGTGTTGATGATGATAAAGGAATGAATAAATGAAGGAACAATGTTGATGATGATAAAGGAATGAATAAATGAAGGAACAATGTTGGTGGTGATAAAGGAATGAATAAATAAAGGAACAGTGTTGATGATGATAAAGGAATGAATAAATGAAGGAACAATGTTGATGATGATAAAGGAATGAATAAATGAAGGAACAATGTTGATGATGATAAAGGAATGAATAAATGAAGGAACAGTGTTGATGATGATAAAGGAATGAATAAATGAAGGAACAATGTTGGTGGTGATAAAGGAATGAATAAATGAAGGAACAGCGTTGATGATGATAAAGGAATGAATAAATGAAGGAACAATGTTGGTGATGATAAAAGAATGAAGGGATAAAGGAAAAGTGTTGATGATAAAGGAATGAAGGAATGAAGGAACAATGTTGATGATGATAAAGGAATGAATAAATGAAGGAACAATGTTGGTGGTGATAAAGGAATGAATAAATGAAGGAACAGTGTTGGTGATGATAAAGGAATGAAGGGATGAAGGAACAGTGTTGGTGGTGATAAAGGAATGAAGGGATGAAGGAACAGTGTTGGTGATGATAAAGGTACCAGTGACCTTCTATCTTCTGTTTGGTACAGCAAGTAGATACACATATTTTAAGTGACGTGAATGTGAGCACGTCAGAGAAGCTGAGAACTGGAGTGATAGTGTGATGAACAGTAAAGTATCCATCTGTAGCTTTAGCGTAAAGTGATTGAACTGGCCACACTCTGAGAACGCCTGTAACGTGTCTAAATATATATATGCTCCACTATTCGACTGGCACATGCAGTCTGTGCCAGGTGGTCTGCTTTGATTTTATATAGGACCATATTAGAATCCACCATACATTTCTCTCTCCTAGCACCCTATGCATATAGAAGCCCACCGGGAATTGTCCGATTCCCCCAGTTGGCCAGTCCATCCATGCCAACCTATCAACTACCACCAGAAAGTTGGGTTAATATTTTGAGTATATTTTATGTATTTTAAGTGTGAAAATGTAAATATAAATTTAGAGCTGAGACCAAAACATGTTGGTTTGGTTAGTGATAGAAAAATGAATGGACCAACAAAGGAACAATGTTGGTGATGATAAAGGAATGAAGAGATGAAAGAATAGTGTTGATGATAAAGGAATGAAGAGATGAAGGAACAGTGTTGGTGATGATAAAGGAATGAAGGGATGAAGGAACAGTGTTGGTGATGATAAAGGAATGAAGGGATGAAGGAACAGTGTTGGTGATGATAAAGGAATGAAGGGATGAAGGAACAGTGTTGGTAATGATAAAGGAATGAAGGGGTGAAGGAACAGTGTTGGTGATGATAAAGCGATGAAGGGGTGAAGGAACAGTGTTGGTGATGATAAAGGGATGAAAGAACAGTGTTGGTGATACTAAAGGAATGAAGGGATGAAAGAATACTGTTGATGATAAAGGAATGAAGGGACAAAGGAACAGTGTTGGTGATGATAAGAAATGAAGGAATGAAGAAACAGTGTTGGTGATGATAAAGGGATGAAGGGATGAAGGAACAGTGTTGGTGATGATAAAGGAATGAAGGGATGAAGAAACAGTGTTGGTGATGATAAAGGAATGAAGAGATGACGGAACAATGTTGGTGATGATAAAGGAATGAAGGGACGAAGGAACAGTGTTGGTGATGATAAAGGAATGAAGGGATGAAGGAACAGTGTTGGTGATGATAAAGGAATGAAGGGATGAAGGAACAGTGTTGGTGATGATAAAGGAATGAAGGGATGAAGGAACAGTGTTTGTGATGATAAAGGAATGGAGGGATGAAGGAACAATGTTGGTGATGATAAAGGAATGAAGGAACGAAGGAACAGTGTTGGTGATGATAAAGGAATGAAGGGATGAAGGAACAATGTTGGTGATGATAAAGGAATGAAGGGATGAAGGAGCAGTGTTGGTGATGATAAAGAAATGAAGGGATGAAGGAACAGTGTTGATGATGATAAAGGAATGAAGGGGTGAAGGAACAGTGTTGGTGATGATAAAGGAATGAAGGGGTGAAGGAACAGTGTTGGTGATGATAAAGGGATGAAGGGACGAAGGAACAGTGTTGGTGATGATAAAGGAATGAAGGGATGAAGGAACAGTGTTGGTGATGATAAAGGAATGAAGGGATGAAAGAACAGTGTTGGTGATGATGAATGAAGAGATGAAGGAACAGTGTTGGTGATGATAAAGGAATGAAGGGATGAAGGAACAGTGTTGGTGATGATAAAGGAATGAAGGGATGAAGGAACAGTGTTGGTGATGATAAAGGAATGAAGAAGCAGCTACAGGAGGTTCAGTGTGTTATCTGTTGGTGATGCTGGTTTGTTTTAACTCTCTGAGTTTCTCTGGCTCTGAAACTGGTTAATGTGGGCGGGGCCAGAGGGATGTCAGCCTTGTGATTGGTTAGAAGAATGCTTACTGAACTATTACCCAAGATTAGGACCGCCCAGTTTACATGGAGAGGACTTATACACTACCGCTCAAAAGTTTGGGATCACAGTGAAATGTTCTTGTTTTCAATGGAGTATCTTCTTCCTTAACACAACAATGGACTGACGGGTCTCTAAAGAAAATTGTTTCTTTCTGGTCATTTTGAGTCGGTCAGCAAGCCATCAACTGCTGATCTTCAGATTCTAAACTAACCTAGAATGTTGTTCTCTTTTATACTCACTTATTGGTAGAATGTTTTTCAGCTGTGCATCACAATTGAGCAAGAGTGTCCTAACAACCAATTAGTCCAATAACATCCTTAACTTGGATTGGCGGCCATACCAGGAGATTTAGACAGAGGACTGAGAATTGCTGATAATAGGACTATATGCAAAATAAGCCTCTATACAAAAATAGACTTTAATACAAACATTTTATTCTTTAAAAATCATCTGATACACTTACATTAATTGTGAAATGGACAATATTATTTGTGAATTGCATGAAAATTGCATGAAATGAAATTCTAAGGTGAACTTTTTAGCGGTAGTGTATATGGAGAGGTCAAATATATTGGTCATTTATTGGTTAGTGGTATTCAGCGGCTAAACTCAGCAGATGTTTGCTATTTGCCTGGAACAACAAGACTCGCCTCATTAGAAAGAAAACATTTATTTAGGTTTACAGGCTCTTAAAGGCTTTTATAGGGCAAATTTTTAAAATGAACACATACATAATGCAGTCTTTCACACGGAGTTGCAGACTAACGGACCGCAATGCAGCATAAAATCTTCATTCAGATCAAGGGGGTTCTATCGGAGCTCCATTTCCATGGTTTCAGCGCAAACAAAGGTTTATCCTGACGGTAGCAGAAGAGCTCATAATGCTTGTGGCAAAGCACTAAAGCAACACGCTGACTTCAAAAACGTGCAGGTTACAGAAAATACCTGGCAGCCTATAGCTGCAAGGCTGGGGAATGACTTGTAGAGTGTTTGTACCTAGTATGAGCACCTTGTAGCTGCACTGCTTGAAAGGGAAAAAAAGAGAAATTCTTCATCTTCACTCTGTTTCCCTTCCTCTTTAGTCCTTCAAGGTCCCTGAGTTGAATAATGCATTCATGTTCTTCAGTCAACTTGATGGAATAAGTCTGTTTGATGGTAACGTGGACATACAAATCCTGGAGGTGAGCATATAAAACAGACTTTATAAAAGTGATTATTGTATTTAAATGCTGTTTTTTTATTGGGGTCTTCTTGTTATTACAAAACAGAAAGCAAGATGCTCAATGAAAGCATGGGGATAAGGAACAAATGCTCTGCCAATGGCCCTAGATGGTATGTCCAAACAACAAAGTGTACATAGGGTAATGCAACAGACTTGGCCAGACCGTTGCAGTTAAAACTTGGTTGGAGGCTTTAATACAAACAGGGGAATCGAAACACAGTGCAGGTCAGAACCCGAATACGGCAAACAACAACCAGGAGGAAACACTAAGGGCAAATCCAGAAATCAACAACACAGAGAAGGGTGGACTACATGACCAATGGGCCGTGTGACAGACAGAAAATTAAACTGAAAAACAACAGAAAAAACTGCTGGAGAACACGTGGGGCAGGAGCCATGGAGTTAGCATAACATTCCAGGTTGTTCCACAGATGCATAATTGGGGTGAAGTCTTTAGGAATTAGGTGTACAGAGTAGTACCTGGAAGTCTTGGTCAGCTCTTCTAACCAATGTGGGACAGTTGTGTGATGCGTCGCATTGTCTTGTTGGAAGATCCCATCTGCCCCAGAGAAGACAATCAGCATGTATGGTATACGTGATCTGCAAGGATGGATTCATACCCATAGGTTGTGAGTGTCTTCTACATGGACGAGTGGGTGCAGAGAATGCCACCAAAACGTTCCTCAGATCATAACCAATGCTCATAATGGTCACAATAATGTGACTCGATTGGGAATATATACAGTAATCATGCTGGTCCCAGTGAATCAGACAGAGCAGTGTTGCTAGAGAACACCTTAGTATCACTGCTGGACTGAGGATAGTCCATCAACCAGAAATACCCAACCAAAAGTATCCTGGGGGCAGCATCCTGTGACCATTAATGAAGGACTAGAGAACACAAACTGTACAGCAACAGATGTTCTAAAAGGTGGACAAAGACAGTAGGGACACAGTAAGTGGACACAGTGTTTAAAACCTAGACCAATTTCTCACATTCAACGTCAGCAGAGTGTAGGTGGCAGCGTTACGGTCTGGGGAATGTTTTTGTGATGTTCTCTACACTCACTCCTCCATGTGAAAGACACTCTCAACCAATTTGGGTCTGAATCTATCCTTGCAGATCACGTACACCGTACATGCTGGTTGTCTTTCCTGGGACGGATAGGATCTTCCAGAAAGATAATGCGACACATCACACGCTGGAAATGTCCCACAATGGCTGGAAGAGGTGACCAAGACTTTCGGTTACTACCCTGGACCCCTAATTCCCCAGACTTTAACTTAATTGAGCATCTGTGGGACCATCTGGATGGTGGTGTTGACTCTATGGAGCCTCCCCCTATGTATCCTCCAGCAGCTGTGGGATGAAGTGCAGTCAGCATGGCTCCAGATACCTGTGACAACCTACCAGGACCTTATTGAGTCTCTCAGTCCATCTAGCTGCTGTCTGTGCTACACACGGTGGTTACTCTGGATATTAGCTGATGGTCACAATAATTAGAGTCCACTGTGTGGTAATAGCTCTGAAAGCAATTCCCATACTACCCTAGTTTACGTTCTGGTGGACTTATTGGTACAGAATGTGTGGAAATGTAGACTGGCTTAAGCTGCAAATGCTACCAAGGACAGAGGAGAACATTAGCACGTCAATAGCACTCCAGTAAAACTAGAACTTCCGGTTCCGGTCAGCGATCAATGGATAAAGCACAGTCCCAGTGTTGTGGTGCCAAAGACTTTTGTGCTGTAGCAACACAGAAATAATATCAGTTTCTCTCAAACCTAAAAAAGGTGCAGAATCTCCACATGGAAGCTGTAGGGGGCACTGTTGGTGTTTGGTTGAGCTGAAGTGAGTGAGCTGGGGGGAGGAGGAGAGGAGGAATGAGAAGGAAAGATGAAGAGAGAGAGAGGGAGAGCGAGCAAGAAGGAGAGAGACTTCATATCGACTGTCTATTACAACTGACTGGAGAGGAAATGATATGCGTTTAGACCTCCCCGCAGTCTTCGCACACATACACACCCACGGAGGTTCCTGACAATGGCTTCCTTATTACACAGCGGCAGCACAAAGACAAAAAAATCATCACCTCAGACAATGAGAGCAGGAGAAAGAGAGAGAATTGAAGATAAAGGGGGAAGCCATGACAGCAGTCTGGTTAAAGCTCGTCTGTTCGGCGTGTGTTCATTCATTCAAAATCAAGGAGAAACATTCGAGTTCAAACAACCAGAAACAAAAACCAGCAACGTGCCCCTGACAGAACTGTAGTAGGAGACAGGATGTATTGGTTTGACACGAGAACAGGAGAACTATGAGCAGAGAAAATAGGTTCCTGCTGAGCATTGACAATATTGTACCTATAATACAGTCATGCTGGCAAAAAGTTTGAATTAAATTGAGCCGAATAGGTGAGCTGTAAGAGGTACGGAATCAGAGGAGAAAGAAATGGGGATAGAAAGGAGCGAGAACGAGAGAGAGAAATACACTCCAGACTACTCCAACTGCTAATTCACTCCGAGAGACGCAAAACATCATTGGACTCAGACTGGAGCCCTGAGTCACACCATAGCACGCTCACTATATTCAGATGTTCTCTTGCCAATTTTCACTGCACTCTCACTGTTGCGACATTGTAGACTTTGAGCTCTGATCCCCCCCTTGGAGGATACGGTAATAGAGGCCTTTCATATAGAATGAAATTCTGAGAAAACCAATGGGAGTGTTGAGCAGATATATATATATATTTTTTTAACATTTCTCAATGCTTATGATAATTTCTGGCGCTTTGGTTGTGCCTAATTTAGTAATTCCCAATTCCCAATTTGTTACATTTGTGTTATTGTTGTCCTTGTTAGCGTATAATGTGTTTCCATGCAAGTAACAGTTCAGTATTGTGGAATGTATAGAACAGCACAGTGGTTTTCAAACTGGGAGACTAATTTGGAGACCAGTGGCCACAGAAGATGGATCAGAGAGAATTTTTTGGTTGTTCTATTAAAGATCAGCGGTGGGCAGGCTGGCTATTCAGTAAGCTAGCTTATAGGGTTTTAGTCAAGAACACTAGATTCTGCCACCTCTGGCATTAACATCTCCAAACACATACACACTCTCCTGGATCTGGAAACGTCCAATAGCCCTGGGGTTTGTTCTACCTGACCAATGCAGTCTCAGTTGAGTTGGGGTCCTGAGCAGAATGGGCACACACTGATGGTGTACTAGTAGGTGGACAGCAGCATTATTATAGTTCAGTATTGTGGAATGTATAGAAAAGCCCAGTGATTTTCAAACTGGGAGACCAATTTGGAGACCAGTGGCCACAGAAGATGGATCAGGGAGAATTTTTTGCTTGTTCTATAAAAGATCAGCGGTGGGCAGGCTGGCTATCCCATAAGCTAGCTTACAGGGTTTTAGTCAAGAACACTAGATCTACGTACAAGTCAAGACCAAGACCAGGACACACTGAGTCAAAGTTAAGATCAAGTCAAGGCCAAGACAGAGTCTAGATTATATTACATTGTGAAGAACATATACCGAAGATCAACAAGCAAATAATATCCAGGTAAGCCAGTATGGAAACAATCAGTTAAATCCTCAACCAATGCACTTCATTAAAATATGTATGACAGGGGTTTTAACCTGTGGGCTGCACACTCTGGTGGGCTGTTACCATCTCAGTAACAACCATTCAGATTAACTCAGACAACGATTTCCGAATCCACCTTACACTGAGACCAAGACTAGACTCAGTCCAAATGGGGTGGAGACCAAGACTGCTAGTTTATGGCCTGAGGACTGGTCTTGAAAACAAAACTGGACTCAAGTACTACAACTCTACTGACTTACAGTTTGAACCAGTCATGTAATATCCAAAAATATTCAAAATATGATTGGATTACATTTAAATACAATATTTTTCTGTTTATATTATTGCTAATTTAGTAATTCCCAATTTTGTTACATTTGTGTTATTGTTGTCCTTGTTAGCATATAATGTGTTTCCATGCAAGTAACAGTCTTTGTAGCGTTTCCCATTTAGTCATTCCTCTTTCATTACTATTTTTTTTAAGTTCAGCTAATATCAGCCATGGCAAAGGTGGTATTTGCAACATCCACCTGTGCACCTTCTTTCTTTGCGTGGAATTGAAGTTAATGAAATGTTTAAGATGCCAATCATTTACTCAACAAGAATGAGAAACATCCAAATACTGTTTGGAGCTGGACCGGTGGAAGACATGAAGCCTCATGGGCTTTGCTTTTAGAATGTTCTGAAGGATAAATTGATGAAAGAATTGGTTAGTGCTCAGACAGGAGGTTTGCTGCTTGACAGTAAAAGCACTGATGTCGATTGTTATGTCAGTCATGGGATAATATTCTTTGAGGGCTAAAGAGTGAACAGTGCATTTATCTCCTCAAAGAGTTCACCCTTATCCTGCAATTACGAATGTCCAGACCTGCAGAAATTCTTTATCATTCTCATTTTGAGTTTTAATTCGTTTTCTTCAGCTCTACCGGTGTGCGCAATAAGGAGGCCTGTATAATCACACTTTTGCTGCAATGCGTGTCAATCATGTAAATCATCCTGCCACCTCTGGCATTAACATCTCCAAACACATACACACTCTCCCGAGTCTGGAAACGTCCAATAGCCCTGGGGTTTGGGGTCCTGACCAATGCAGTCTCAGTTGAGTTGGAGTCCTGAGCAGAATGGGCACACACTGATAGTGGACTAGTTGGTGGACAGCATTATTATAGTTCAGTATTGTGGAATGTATAGAACAGCCCAGTGTTTTTCAAACTGGGAGACCAATTTTGGGACCAATGGCCACAGAAGGGAGAATTTTTTGGTTGTTCTATAAAAGTTCAGCGGTGGGCTCTGATTTTCTATGATTTCTATGATTTCCTTCTGTGTTATTATTTTCTTCTTAGGTTTATTCATACTCTATAGAATTTTTCTTATCACTACATTCCTGTAAAGCTGCTTTGTGACGACATAATTTGTTAAAAGCGCTATACAAATAAATTTGATTTGATATTTTTCTATAAATTAATATTAACATAAATTCCAGTAGAACCATTTAAAATACTCTAATACAGCATGCAAACCTTATTTTTCATACATAAGCCTCAACAAACGAAAATCATATTAACATTTATCTACACCTCCAAAGTTCAGTCTTGGAAGAAGGTTTAGCATTTTCAGTTTCTCACCATCCAAGTAAACACATTCAGTGATGTTCAGGTTCTGGAGCCTGGGGTGGTCAGTCCATTGAGAGTCCATCTGAGAGCACCATCTGTATCTGCTTTTCTCAGTGAGGAGCTTCTTGAATGCTTTCAGAGCCATGGCACTGAGGTGTCTTCTCACAGTGGAAGGATGGTCAGAAACACCCGTGGATGTTCTCAGATCTGAAGCAAGAGTGGAGCTTGATGTTCTCCTCTCTCTGAAAGGATGTTTAGCTGATGGGAACAGTGTGGGTGGTCTACCAGGTCTTATATTTTTCTGTAGCTTTTAATATTTTTTATCCAATAATAAAAAAACACACTTTTTATATCTAAACTACTAAGCAGCATATGCTGAAAAACGATTAACTTGATATAAAATGAGGCATTTTAATGGCAAATTGAATGAATGAAAGGTGGTCTTGTAACTTTGCACAGTATTTTGCATAGAATATGCCAATAAAACCAGTTCTGAATTTGGAGAGAGAGACACAGACACTGAGACAGAGAGAGAGAGAGAGAAGGAGAGTGGAAAAGTGACACTGAACTGATGATGTGGTAATAAAACTGTCAGCATTGTCACACCTGTACTCTACACATCAGCTGTGAGAGAAAGAGAGAGAGAGAGAGAGGGGGAGGGAGAGAGAGAGAGCATGGGTGTCCTGGAGTCAGCACTAATGTGACACTTTGTACGGATACACAGTGAAGAGCACTGCTACCTTCTGGAGAACATCATGTTCACACAGCTCACATGTCAGCCAGTGCTGTTCAGCTAGACCTGGGAGTGTGTGGCCATGTTTAAGGCATGTTCCAGCGTTTTGAGCCTAATCTCTATCTGACACATCAGGGGGTCATTCAACATGTTACTTTGTGCCTAGACAGGAACAGAAAACCCACATACTCCAAACACAAGTGTCTGAAATCCAGATGGAGGCAGTGAGTGAAAGTAGAGCAGTATGTATTGTGCTGGTTTAGATGGTATTATGAGAGAATGGTACAGAGAATCACAGCATATGATGCACATGAGCCTAGTGTTAAGAAAATATATAACTAAACTGAATAATTTGCTGCTATCGAGGCAGCACATATAGATATATATCCAGACATCCTTCTACTCAAGAACTACCTTCTCCTCCAGACATCCTTCTACTCAAGAACTACCTTCTCCCCAGATATTCTTCTACTCAAGAACTACCCTCTCCTCCAGACGTCCTTCTACTCAAGAACAACCTTCTCCTCCAGACGTCCTTCTACTCAAGAATTACATTCTCCTCCAGATGTCCTTCCACTAAAGGTCTACCTTCACCGCCAGACGTCCAACTACTCAAGATCTACTGTCTCCTCCAGACGTCCTTCTACTCAAGAACTACCTTTTCTTCCAGACCTAGTTCTATTCAAGATCTACCTTCTCCTTCAGATGTCCTTCCACTCAAGATCTACCTTCTCCACCAGACCTAGTTCTACTAAAGAACTACCTTCTTCTCCAGATATCCTTCTACCCAAGAATTACCTTCTCCTCCAGACCTTGTTCTACTCAAGAACGATCTTTTCCTCCAGATATCCTTCTACTCAAGGACTACCTTCTCCACCAGACCTAGTTTTACTCAAGATCTACTTTCTCCTGTAGATGTGCTTCTACTCAGAAATTACCTTCTCCTACAGACCTTTCCATACGTTATTTTTTCTGGACATTAATTTTATTATATGTCTATTTCACTTGCTGAATTCAACATATTGGTGGGAAAAACATAAGTTATAAAATATTTTTGCACTGGCCAAAGTGCCGCCGTTTTTTAACTTGGCAAAGTTTAGCATGCTACAATATTTGTAAATAAAGCAGTGCTCTTCAAAGTTTCCCATGCAACTGTTGCGTCTAAACCTATCTTTGCTCCAGGCCTTTGTAAACCTTTTCCCAAGCTATGCTCTGAAACGCAACACTCAGCTCTTCTCGGTCTAAGTGTCTTACTTGTTGGTGAATGTATATAATTTGCAGTTCTCAGTATTGGCTCTGTCTTGCATGTGTCCACTTTCATAAACAAACACATGCTGTTAGTCTATGTAGCCCAAACAGCAGGGCGAGTGAGGATGAGTGTGGGTCAACATGGGCCCTCACTGTGTATCTGTGCAGCTTACATACTGCTCCACTAAGTGCTTCTGGACGCTGTCCATGTCGGTCCTTCTCAAGCCTCAGTCTGCCAACGTGAACCTCACGACCCATTTTTTGTCTTAGTTGCTTAAACATGCTGACGTTTATGCTCCATTTCTTACAGACTGTAAACATATTTCCCCTAAAACTGATGACCAGTTTAACCAAACTATGCAAACCTGTCAGAATCACTTCAGTAGCGTAACTGGGAGAAACGGCAGATCTTACAAAACGCTTCTTCAAATTACAGATCAGTCACTTCTCAATGGTAAAGTAGTTATAAATAATTATCAACATATGTACTTCTTGTAACCTTGTATTTGTGGAGACTTACCGAATGGACTTCTTCCTATTACCATCTCATACCCTCTCTCTTAAGAGAGTTGATCATCCCCCATTCTTTGTTTGTATTTAAATGACCGTTTCCTCCCTGATACCAAATCACCCCCCAAGGTGGCAACACACCAACCCCCCTTAATGTTGACACCCCAAACTCTTCCCTCCCATTTGACCTCCTACTTAAACTGGAGTTACTGAGTTAGACTGAGTGAGAGATGGACTTGACTGGGCCTCAAGAGCCTGGACCTCAAGAGCTGTGCCCTTGTATGTGCTTCTGCATGCACGTGATTAAGACTACCTCCCGACCACTAACAGACTGGCTGTGATCGACTGAGCTGTACCCACTTAAGTCTACGCTGAAGATCTCCTGACTTTTGATTCCTGAAGGCTGAATTTCTAACAGCAGCCAATTAAGCATAGCTTATATATGGGACAGGCAGTCATATATAAGAGCATCAGAAGGCAAGTTTCATTAAATATGCCAATATATCCCATTAACACTCCATGATATCAGCTTCACTCACCATATAGGAGCACTTTGTAGTTATACACTTACAGACTGTAGTCCATCTGCTTCTCTGTATACTGTGTTACCCTGTTCGTCAATGGTCAGGACCCCCACAGGACCACCCCAGATCAGGTATTATATGGGTTGTTGATCATTCTCAGCACTGCAGTGACACTGACATGGTGGTGGTGTGTTATTGTGTGTTGTGCTGGTGTGACTGGATCAGACACAGCAGTGCTGCTGCTGGAGCATTCAGTGTCACTGCTGGACTGAGAATCATCCACCAACCAAAACTATCCAGACAACAGTGTCCTGTGGGCGGGGTCCTGTGTCCACTGATGAAGAACTAGAGGAACACAAACTGTGCAGCAGCAGATGAGCTACTGTCTCTGACTTTACATCTACAAGGTGGACCAGCAAGTAGTAGGAGTGTCTAATAGAGTGGACAGTGAGTGGACACACTGTTTAAACACTGGCCTGAGAATGGTCTACCAACCAACACTATCCAGTCAGTCGTATGGGCAGCATCCTGTGAACACAAACTGTACAGCAGCAGATCTACATGGTGGACCAACAAGGTAGGCGTGTAATAGAGTTCACAGTGAGTGGACACAGTGGCAGCACTGCTGTGTCTAATTCTGCTCTCACATCAGCTCTAACATACCACCACCATGTCAGTGTCACTGCAGTGTTGAGAATGATCCACCCCACTAATAGTACGTGCTCTGTGGTGGTCCTGTTGGGTTCCAGGCCATTGGAGAACAGAGTAACAAAGTATACTGAGAAGCAGATGGACTACAGTCTGCAAGTGCTACGATATGGTCAGTGGAGCTGTTAAACTGGATGATGTGTGTAGATACAAGGTGGAAGTTCTAAGAAAGCACGTCTACATACAACTGTTGGGAAATCGGAAGAGCTTTATAGGACTTTCATTCTGTAACCCATATAAAACCATGATAGGTCAGTTTAACATAGCGCATGCAAATCTGTATGGATTTGAATTGAAACCAGAAACACCAGCAACGAACAAACATACAGTTGAATGCCAATCTGCTTAAAGACTCTTTCTTCTCTATCTCACTTCCTCTCTCCCTCTCTTTTCTTCCCCAACCCTGCGCCTTCTTTATTTCTGACTCCGTTACGTGTGTTCTCACCTGTATAGCCTGACAGGGTGCGTGACACCCGACCTCAGTCTGTAGTTACGTGTCGCTTTTTTTGAAGGCGGTGCGTTTAAACATGACGTTTGGGTGTTTGAAGTCGGTGCACATGCTCAGTGCTGTCACGCAGCAGACAAGCGACGGTTTAAAATAAAGACAATTCACGTTCAGGGACGACAAGGAAAACAAATGAAGAAATAAATAAATAAACAAAAGTAAACTATGAATTATGGATTCGAGAAATCCTAGCAGGCATCACAGACCACTGATAAAAGCGAACATGACTTCTGATGACAAAGTAGTCCATTCAACTGTATGTTCAGATTCAGAAGCTAATTAGAAAAAGCTAATTCAATCCTGCTCTATTATAATTTAAACATAATTGCTATTCGAGTTTATTTGCATATAAGATGGAAAAGTCATACTAGGCTTATTTATGACTATGCTATTCATAAAACACTACGCAGCACTGACAGTATAACCTGTTATAAACACTGCTTCAACTTCAAAAGGGATTGACCGTGTTCATATATTCATTTTGTGTATTATTGTTACAAACTAGTGGTATTCTAAATGTAGGTGTTATCATTTATGATATTAGTAATGCTGAAAAGGGGCTGTAATGTAGTAAAGGGTTTAGAATGTAGAACTTGAATTAGCCACATGTGTTTTGCTGAATTTGACCTCCCATTTAACCCATCTGTGCAGTGAAACACCCACATATACACACACTAGTGAACATACACACTAGGGAGCGGTGAGCACACATGCCCAGAGCGGTGGGCAGCCCTTATTCACAGCACCTGGGGAACAGTTGGGGTTAGGTGCTCAAAGGCACTACAGTCGTGGCTTGCCGGTCCCGGGGATCGAACCGGCGACCTTCCGATCCCTACCCTCAGGCCACGACTGCCTGTGTTAACCTTCCGGCCTTCTGTTTATAACGTGTTGTGAATTAGTTCTTATATACTATGATGTCTGTTCAAAGCTTGTCTATACTGATAAGACACACTGAATGCCACAGAGTTTGTGAGATTATTTATGGTTTAGTGACACCCATCGTTTAGGTTTATGGCCCAGCAGATCCTGCAGGGTTATGGCAGGCCCCCGCCCGAGAACTATTGCCCCAAGCCTAATAGAGAGCGATCTAGCCAGGCGGCTCTAGGCTGGTTGACCTGTTCCCAGCCTGGACTTAAATACAGTGTGTTTGCTAGTTTGAAGTTAGACCAGGGTTGGAGAGCTCACAGAATTTATGTACGGCGGTATCTTAAGAATAAAGCTTATACTCAGAATTATTGGTCGCGCATTGCAAAGCATGAATGTAGTGTTGGTGTGACCCGCACTCATCTGCTTGTCATTTTTTTCCATCCCTCTTTGTTTCATCCATAGAGGCCCATTCATTTTCCAGCGCATCTAAACTTTATGGTTTGGTTAAACCTATAGCCACTATACTCACTCAGGACAGATCCCCAAACACACTGACCTGCACTCCTCTACTTGCAATTTATTTATCCCTCGTTCCTTGCACTGCTTAAGCTGAACAACCATCCAGCGTTTCCTTCAGGAAATTCACTTTGTCTGGGGGAGAAGATAGTTCTTGAGTAGATGGTCTTCTGGAGAAGAAGATAGTTCTTGATTAGAAGTATGTCTGGAGGAGAAGGTAGTTCTTGATTATATGGTCTTCTGGAAGAGAAGGTAGTTCTTGAGTAGACAGTCTTCTGGAGGAGAAGGTAGTTCTTGAGTAGATGGTCTTCTGGAGGAGAAGGTAGTTCTTGAGTGGATGGTCTTCTGGAGAAGAAGATAGTTCTTGATTAGAAGGACGTCTGGAGGGGAAGGTAGTTCTTGATTATATGGTCTTCTGGAGGAGAAGGTAGTTCTTGATAAGAAGGACGTCTGGAGAAGAAGTTAGTTCTTGAGTAGATGGTCTTCTGGAAGAGAAGGTAGTTCTTGATTAGAAGGACGTCTGGAGGACAAGGTAGTTCTTAAGTAGAATGACGTCTGGGGCAGAAGGTAGTTCTTGAGTAGATGGTCTTCTGGAAGAGAAGGTAGTTCTTGAGTAGACGGTCTTCTGGAGGAGAAGGTAGTTCTTGAGTAGATGGTCTTCTGGAGGAGAATTTAGTTCTTGAGTAGATGGTCTTCTGGAGGAGAAGGTAGTTCTTGATTAGAAGTATGTCTGGAGGAGAAGGTAATTCTAGATTAGAAGGACGTCTGGAGGAGAAGGTAGTTCTTGATTAGAAGGACGTCTGGAGGAGAAGGTAGTTCTTGATTAGAAGTATGTCTGGAGGAGAAGGTAGTTCTTGATTAGAAGGACATCTGGAGAAGAAGGTAGTTCTTGATTAGAAGTACGTCTGGAGGAGAAGGTAGTTCTTGATTAGAAGTACATCTGGAGGAGAAGGTAGTTCTTGATTAGAAGTACGTCTGGAGGAGAAGGTAGTTCTTGATTAGAAGGACGTCTGGAGGACAAGGTAGTTCTTAAGTAGAATGACGTCTGGGGCAGAAGGTAGTTCTTGAGTAGATGGTCTTCTGGAAGAGAAGGTAGTTCTTGAGTAGACGGTCTTCTGGAGGAGAAGGTAGTTCTTGAGTAGATGGTCTTCTGGAGGAGAATTTAGTTCTTGAGTAGATGGTCTTCTGGAGGAGAAGGTAGTTCTTGATTAGAAGTATGTCTGGAGGAGAAGGTAATTCTAGATTAGAAGGACGTCTGGAGGAGAAGGTAGTTCTTGATTAGAAGGACGTCTGGAGGAGAAGGTAGTTCTTGATTAGAAGTATGTCTGGAGGAGAAGGTAGTTCTTGATTAGAAGGACATCTGGAGAAGAAGGTAGTTCTTGATTAGAAGTACGTCTGGAGGAGAAGGTAGTTCTTGATTAGAAGTACATCTGGAGGAGAAGGTAGTTCTTGATTAGAAGTACGTCTGGAGGAGAAGGTAGTTCTTGATTAGAAGGACATCTGGAGGAGAAGGTAGTTCTTGAGTAGATGGTCTTTTGGAGGAGAAGGTAGTTCTTGATTAGAAGGACGTCTGGAGGAGAATGTAGTTCTTGATTAGAAGGATGTCTGGAGGAGAAGGTAGTTCTTGAGTAGATGGTCTTCTGGAGGAGAAGGTAGTTCTTGAGTAGAAGGACGTCTGGAGGAGAAGGTAGTTCTTGAGTAGAAGTACGTCTGGAGGAGAAGGTAGTTCTTGATTAGAAGTACATCTGGAGGAGAAGGTAGTTCTTGATTAGAAGGACGTCTGGAGGAGAAGGTAGTTCTTGAGTAGATGGTCCTCTAGACAAGTTGCAGCATTTAAGGTGGAAAGGAACTCTTGATTAAGAAGCTGGAAAACTGGAAGTCAACTTCAGTCTTATTTGAAGATGAACATCAACCACGTGCCGCTGACAGTTCAGTTCAGTTGGGAAGTGAGTGAAAAGTGTCAACACCCACTTTACAACATGGCACTCTAGATTTTTCATAGAGTCCATCTATTTATAGTCCATGTTACTTCATTAACATTAATACATTCAGACAGTTACAAAGTTTAGCATTTTGAGCTCAATATGTTCTATATGCAGGGTGTGTATTTACAGTTCTATGTACTAAACTCTCCTTATTACACTATGACAGTGTAAATAGAGATGCACGATCCCAGTTTTTCTTTTTCAATACTGATTCTAATATCTGAACTCTGGGTATCGGGCAGTCCTGAGTACCAATCCAATATCAGTTCTTTTTAATTTGACTTAAATTCTGTATATCTGTATATCTCACTGTGTATATCACAAGGCTGTAACTCGAGCAAACAAGTAAAAACAATGAAATCGAAAGTAAAAAATAAATAAATAAATAAACAAGAAGAATTTCAGTGCTGTTTAAAGCAGTAAAATCTAAACATTCAAAAGGTTCAATTTAATAAACCTGTTTATGAAAAAAATAAATAAGTTAATTTAAATTGGGTTTTTTAGAACGAGGCTCTCTGAACCTTAATTGCATATTTAAGCACATTTTTATCATTTAAATTAGCAATAAGTTTTTAAACTGCATGGACTTATTAGTGCAAAAGTATGAATCTGTTTTTGAAGCTTAAGGAAAAGTTCTTGCCTGAGGCTTTTATTCTGATGCACTGCAGCTCAGAGAAACAATCGCTTCCTAATATCCCTAAATAAAGACATTTGTCTGTAATGTATTCATGTATTCATGTATAAATATTACATGTATGCGTTTTCTGTTCTGTTAATAAAAAATAAAATGTTTTGATGTTGATCATGTTTTGGAATAATCTTGTTTCATTACGGAAATGCTCTTAATAATGTATTTATTTTAACTGTGAAACACATGCATATGTATTTGTGTGTATATGTGTGTGTATATATGTGTATGTGTGTGTGCATATGAATGTGTTTATGTGTGTACGTGTGTTTGTGTGTGTGTGTGTATGTATGGGTATGCGTTTATGTGTGTGTGTGTGTGTGTGTTTGTGTATGTTTGTGTATATATGGGCATGTGTTTATGTGTGTTGTGTGTATGTTTGTATGTGTTCGTATATGTATGGGTATGTGTTTATGTGTGTGTGTATGTGTTTGCGTGTGTATATTTGTTTGTGTATGTGTGTGTTTGTGTTTATGTATGTGTGTGTATGTATGTGTGTGTGTTTTTGTGTGTGTGTATGTATGGGTGTGTGTTTGTGTGTATATGTGTATGCATGTGTATGTATTTTTGTGTGTATATATTTGTATGTGTATATGTGTGTACGTGTGTGTATATTTTTATGTTTGTGTGTGTATGTATGTTTTTGCGTGTGTATGTTTGTGTATGTGTGTGTGTATGTATGGGTATGTGTTTATGTGTGTATGTGTATATGTGTGTTTGTGTTTGTGTGTATGTATGTTTATGTATGTGTATGTGTGTATGTTTATGTGTGTATGTGTATATGTGTGTGTACACTTGTTTATGTATGTGTGTGTGTATTTTTAAGTGTGTATGTGTATATGTGTGTGTTTGTGTGTGTACATTTGATTATGTTTGTGTATATTTTTATGTTTGTGTGTGTATATGTGTGTGTATGTATGTTTGTGTGTGTATGTGTATATGTGTGTGTGTATGTATGTGTTTATGTGTTTATGTTTATGTGTTTGTGTATGTACATTTTTTATGTTTGTTTGTGTATATTTTTATGTTTGTGTGTGTATATGTGTGTGTATGTATGTTTGTGTGTATGTGTATATGTGTGTGTGTATGTATGTGTTTATGTGTTTGTGTTTATGTGTTTGTGTATGTACATTTGTTTATGTTTGTGTGTGTATGTATGTGTTTATGTTTATGTGTTTGTGTGTGTACATTTGATTATGTTTGTGTATATTTTTATGTTTGTGTGTGTGTGTATGTGTGTGTATGTATGTTTGTGTGTGTATGTGTATATGTGTGTGTGTATGTATGTGTTTATGTGTTTGTGTTTATGTGTTTGTGTATGTACATTTGTTTATGTTTGTGTATATTTTTATGTTTGTGTGTGTATGTATGTTTGTGTGTGTATGTGTATATGTGTGTGTATGTATGTGTTTATGTGTTTGTGTATGTACATTTGTTTATGTTTGTTTGTGTATATTTTTATGTTTGTGTGTGTATGTGTGTGTTTAGGTTTCTGTGTGTGCGTGCATTTATGCGCTCAGCAGTGCTGCTGTGTGTGTGCGGGGGCATAAACGGGCGGCTAAAGTTGTTTCCGGTCGGCCAGGCGACACAATTACGGGCGATTTACCTGGCGAAGCAGGAGCCGTGCTCCCAGGGGCCTCCGGGTAATGGCTTTCACTCTGACTGACATCGCCGGCGACTTAAGATGACACGGGCTCAGCGCGCCGTCGCCCGGGTAACCTTCAAGCAGGTTCACAAGTCTCTGTGACGATGACAGTTCATTAACCCATGAAACCTGAGGACATTACAAAGCAAACAGTGAGCTGATAGATTCAGCAGGACGGGCTTTCAGGACAGGCTGAGATGAGCCTGTATTAGATGCCTGCTCTGCCTCTGAAGTCTCTGACTCTTTATGAAGGTACAGAGCTCAGAGAAGACTCGCTGGCCAAAAATGACCCAGTGAAGTGGACACAGGCTTTTGGATGAGTCTCTTGATGCTGGCTTCACACGAGGAAGTAACTAGTTTAGCTGCAACCAAGCAACATTTCTGGTTACACAAAGCAATTGTATGAAATGCATTCAGTGATCTATCTATCTATCTATCTATCTATCTATCTATCTATCTATCTATCTATCTATCTATCTATCTATCTATCTATCTATCTATCTATCTATCTATCTATCTATCTATCTATCTATCTATCTATCTATCTATCAGAATATGTGATGACCAGAAAGTAATTAGTTTAGTTGCAACTGTGCAACATTTCTGGTTACACAAAGCAATTGTATGAAATGCATTCAGTGATCTATCTATCTATCTATCTATCTATCTATCTATCTATCTATCTATCTATCTATCTATCTATCTATCTATCTATCTATCTATCAGAATATGTGATGATCAGAAAGTAATTAGTTTAGTTGCAACTGTGCAACATCTCTGGTTACACAAAGCAAATGCATGAAATGCATTCAGTTATCTATCTATCTATCTATCTATCTATCTATCTATCTATCTATCTATCTATCTATCTATCAGAATATGTGATGATCAGAATGTAACTAGTTTAGTTGCAACTGTGCAACATTTCTGGTTACACAAAGCAATTGCATGAAATGCATTCAGCTATCTATCTATCTATCTATCTATCTATCTATCTATCTATCTATCAGAATATGTGATGATCAGAAAGTAACTAGTTTAGTTGCAACTGTGCAACATTTCTGGTTACACAAAGCAATTGCATGAAATGCATTCAGCTATCTATCTATCTATCTATCTATCTATCTATCTATCTATCTATCTATCTATCTATCTATCTATCTATCTATCTATCTATCTATCTATCTATCTATCTATCTATCAGAATATGTGATGACCAGAAAGTAATTAGTTTAGTTGCAACTGTGCAACATTTCTGGTTACACAAAGCAATTGTATGAAATGCATTCAGTGATCTATCTATCTATCTATCTATCTATCTATCTATCTATCTATCTATCTATCTATCTATCTATCTATCTATCTATCAGAATATGTGATGATCAGAAAGTAATTAGTTTAGTTGCAACTGTGCAACATCTCTGGTTACACAAAGCAAATGCATGAAATGCATTCAGTTATCTATCTATCTATCTATCTATCTATCTATCTATCTATCTATCTATCTATCAGAATATGTGATGATCAGAATGTAACTAGTTTAGTTGCAACTGTGCAACATTTCTGGTTACACAAAGCAATTGTATGAAATGCATTCAGCTATCTATCTATCTATCTATCTATCTATCTATCTATCTATCTATCTATCAGAATATGTGATGATCAGAAAGTAACTAGTTTAGTTGCAACTGTGCAACATTTCTGGTTACACAAAGCAATTGCATGAAATGCATTCAGCTATCTATCTATCTATCTATCTATCTATCTATCTATCTATCTATCTATCTATCTATCTATCTATCTATCAGAATATGTGATGATCAGAAAGTAACTAGTTTAGTTGCAACTGTGCAACATTTCTGGTTACACAAAGCAATTGCATGAAATGCATTCAGCTATCTATCTATCTATCTATCTATCTATCTATCTATCTATCTATCTATCTATCTATCTATCTATCTATCTATCTATCAAAATATGTGATGATCAGAAAGTAAACTGAGCAGTTAATGGAAGCTTGGATGATAAAATTATAGAAGATATAGAAAATACAATCTCAGTCGGAGTCACTTTTGACCCAGGTTCATCAAAAGGTTAATGGAACCAGGGCTTTATTCAGACTCCAATGCTAAACCTTTTACTCATATCGAGGTGCTTCAGCAGTGAATCTACTAGATAAAAAACACTGTACAGTGAAGGAATGAAAGAGTGACTGACTTTTAAAATGCTTGGAGACTGAATTTTGGCTCAGCACAGGACATAATGGGATATTAAGGCAGTTTTTCTACACTCAGCTCATGTTCTTTCATAGCCGCTGTGGCGAGGCTGGAAAAAGCTTTACAGAATGTTGCCCAAATCAATATTTCAGCCTCATTAATTTAGGATAAGGTTTAGAGTCTGGGCACAACACACAAGGTTTAGATTCACATATCTACTTAACACTGAGATGCCAATTCAAAAATCTACACTTCAGAGCTGATGGACTTCAAAGACATAACGAATACTCAAATTTATACTGGAATAAATCTACTTTATAATATAAGTTTGAAAGTGTGGAACTTTCTAAGCTACACTTCTGAGGTCTACTTTGTTGTTTGTGGCTTGTTAACTCAAATTAATCAGATCAGACTTAAGAGAAATATAAATAAATAAATAAATAATCATTTACGTCAACATTCTTACATAACATAAGCATTTAAAAAGTCAGTAAATCAAAACTTTTGAGTTCATTTAACTTCTAATATTAAGTCAATTGAACAATAATCTGCCTTTTTTATTGTTTCAAGCTTAATGGACTCAAAATTTGAATTTGATCAGGTTTACATACTATTTTTAGAATAAAAAGTTGCAGCAGGACACTTTCCTTAAAACTTCAGTGAGCTAAAATTCTACAGGCTGTATGAACATGAAAGCTGCACTGAGGTGTTTCACTGGAATAACTTAAAAAAGTTATTTTAATTGGTAACAAGCAATTGAACTAGTTCTATTCAACAAAATATGAATCTAACTGAAAGACTCAATCATTAAAACCACATTTATAGGTTGAATAAAACTAGTACAATTGGGTGTTACCACTTGAAGTCATTTCTTTAATCATTTTTAATTCACTTTTAACAGTTTTACTTGCAACTTAAGTCATTTTTACACCTGGGTCTGCACCTGGAACTGATTCTAGGCTCATCAGGGGGAAACTTATTTTGTAAGTTTGCTTTCACACAAGAATTTCATCCAAGCTGTACATTGATTGAGCAGTTTCACACAGTGAAAAGTTCTTCTTTTGGTATATATATATGTTGATAACTGATAACATGAAGATTTTTGGGTACTGCATGCTTTTAAGTTCTATATCAGCTCGGTAGCCTTCATTTTATTCTCAGTTGTCGTTCAGGCAAGTTGCTGACTCTTCCCCTTCCTCCCCTTTACGTGATCTACAAGACATACATCTAGTCTTTAAGCACTGATGCTTGATTTTGTTCCACACGAACACAGTTGCTGGTTCCGCTTTATTCAGTACTGCAGTAGTGTGTTCAAGGGATATAATATCATAATAGAACAATGTCCATTGTTATGCTAATCTTATATTTGGATTAAACCAATTATGTATAATAGATTTTCAATTACAAATGTAAAACACTTTTGAGAAACAGTATGAGAACTGTCATTATTTTGTTAATTGAATATATATTTTCTATATACATATATATATATATATTTTTTTTTTCTATATATATATATATATATATATATATATATATATATAAATGTTCTGACAGAATCAAACAGAACAATAGAGTGTGCCCATGTATATGCATTCAAAATCAATTAGCAAGACTCTTTGAGATAATTATGAAGTTAGACCATATCAGATCCCATTTAGGTTGGAAACCCAGGCTAAGGGAATCCAGTTCCCTTACCCTTTTAAATCTTATTTTCAATATGCAATAGGAATCACCTAGTAAAGAGTTTTAGATACATGTTACTAATCCCTTTTTACAAGCCTGGTGGATAAACCACGTAGACATTTAAGCTTACATATGAGCTTTGTGTTCGGTCAGATTATGTCTCTCTAGTTAGTACAACCAGGTTTAAGTCCAAACCACCCCTGAGCTCAAACATTGCCAGACATAAGGACCAGTGCTGATACCTGGAGAGAACTAAATACAGGGTAAGTGATCACTTACAGTATAAGTGATATACCCAGCCAGTGTTCCTAGAAGATAAAAGTTAAGTGCAGCCGCATAAGTGCAATATAATTCATTTCAGCAATTCAGTAGATTAGTGCTTATAAGTGCTCCTCAAAGAAACGGTGGTCTTCAGTCTGTGTTAGAAGAACATTAGAGAGTCTGCTGTTCAGACAGCCAATGGAAGTTCATTCCACCATCTGGGCTCCAGGACAGAGAAGAGTCTTGTCGCTTGTCCTCCATGCGTCTTGAGGGATGGCCGGTCAAGCTGAGCTGTACTTGAAGGTGGAAGGCATTGAGGTACAGATTGACTTTTGACCATTGCCATAAGCTAGAGAGGAGCTGATCCATTCTTGGCTTTGTAGACCTCAGAGTTTTAAATTGAATGCGAGCAGCTACAGGAAGCCAGTGAAGCGAGTGCAGCAGTGGAGTGACATGAGTGAACCTGGGAAGATTGAGGACGAGCCGTGCTGCTGCATTCTGGATCAGTTGCGAGGGCCTGATGGCCTGCAGAGGAAGACCAGCCAGGAGCAAGCTGCAGCAGTCGAGCCTTGAAATGACAACAGACTGGACGAGCACCTGGGTATGGGGAGAGTGGAAAGTGAAGTTTCTCATGGTACTTGATTAGCCTTGATGGCTGATATGAGTCTGAGACACAGAAAAGAAGAAGCAACAGGAATAGAGAAAGTCATTTTGAGTTAATTCAACTTCTAATATATATAACTAATATAATAGCGACTATGAGATCAGCAGGCAAACTATGTGGAATGGAGAGATATTTCTTCTTGGGTAGAGGAGATATATAGAAAGGGGAATGACTGGTATGTTATTTTGAAAGTTAAACAAGGTTAACATATTACATTATACTCCTCTATTAGAGAATATGGTGTTCCATTATATGGGGGTTTTGATTTCCATGTTTTGACATTTCTGATTAAGGTCGATATTTATTTATTTCCTACTATAAACCTATGTGTGGGCGGAGCATAGAAAGCTCATATGCTAATTTCAGTGAATTGGGATTAAATCCTACATTACTTTGACCAAACATACAGCAACACATTTGAATTTAAAAACCTGGTGGATAAACAACATAGACATTTGGGCCTTCATAAGGGCTTTGTGTTCAGTCAGAGTATGTATCAGAGTATGTAACTAACCCCGAGCTCAAAGACTACTTGAAACAAAAGCCAGTGCCAGAACTAAACACAGCGTTACATACAGTTTAAGTGATATACCCAGCCAGTATTCCCAAGAGATAAAGAGTTAAGTGCAGCCGCATAAGTGCAATATAATTAATGTCAGTAATTCAGTAGATTAACTTATGAGCAGGCAAAGTATGTGAAATGGAGAGATATTTCTTCTTGGGTAGAGTTGATATATAGAAAGGGGAATGATTGGTACGTTATTTTGAAAGTTACATTATACTCCTCTATTAGGGAATATGGTGTTCCATTATATGAGTGTTTTGATTTCCATGTTATAACATTTCTGATTAAGGTAGATATTTATTTATTTACTACTATAAATGTACTTGTGGGCGGAGCATAGAAAGCTCATATGCTAATTTCAGTAAATTGGGATTAAATCCTACATTACTATGACCAAACATACACCAACACATTTGAATGCAAATCTCTCTAAAGGCTGTTTCTTCCATCACTTTCTTTCTCTTTCCTAACCCAGCGCTTTCTTTCTTTCTTTCTATCCTCCTGACTCCTTTAGGTGCGTTCCCACCTGTACCGTCTGACAGGGTGCGTGACACCCGACCTCAGGCTGTAGTTATGCGCTGTCTTTTTTTTAAGGTGGTGCATTTAAACATGACGCTCGCGTGTTTGAAGTCGGTGCACATGCTCAGTGCTGTCACGCAGCAGACAAGCGACGGTTTGAAATAAAGAGAATTCACGTTCAGGAAAAAAGAGAGAGAGAGAAAAAAGAAATAACAAAACAAATAAATAAACAAAAACAAACCATGAATTATGGATTACGAGAAATCCAAGCAGGTGTCTGCTTCCCAGACATGACGGCTACTGAAAGTGAATGTGACATTTGCCCCTCCTCTCTCTTTCCCTCTCTCTCTTTCCCTCTCTCTCTTTCTCTTTCTCTCTCTCTCTCTCTCTCTCTCTCTCTCTCTCTAGCATCAAATGGAAGAAATTAACAGTGACTTTAAGCCTCACCAGCTTTTTACGTGCTTATTAGTCACATGTACACATACATAAACACACATACCGCTCATTTAAATGGTGAGTGTTGCTTGTGCAAGATTATGCACACACACACACACACACACACACACACAGGCTTCAGAAGTGTGTGTGAGGTGACAGTGTTTGTAGTGTAATTAAGTGGGATGAAGATTTATTCAGTATTAGTTTGTGAAAGCAGACAGCGTCCGCGGCTCGGGTAAACAGCTCCCTCGCGCCTCACAGCTCCCAGCTTTGATGTCCTTTGGCCACGTGCGAGCGACGCCTTCACATAATGTCAGAAATTTGGGCCCCTATTGAGGACCCAGTTATTATGCTTGTGCAACTATACTGTTATTCATTTCTGCTCTCTGGCAGATCTTCACCCCGTAACTTATCCTGCAGTCTTCAACTCTGTTCCAACTCCAGCTCGTCCGGTCTGATGTGTGATTCGGGCTTGTATACAGCTTTTTGATAGGGATATGAGAATTTTTTCCCATAGAGAATGAATAGGATGGAAAAGTGCACGCCAAACTACTGAACTTCTGCTCGAGCAAAACACACTGTTTCACGTACACTGACTTCATTTTTGGTTTCATTTGAACTGCAGCATTTAAACTGCAGGTACTCACTCAAGGCAGATCCTCAAGCACATATCCACAGATATACTGACCTGTATTCCTCTATTTGTTGTTTATGCACAACCATCCCATGTTTCCTTCGGGAAATGCACTTTTCTAGTTATTGTTGTTTTGCTATATATTTGACTATTAATTGCGGAATTATTATGTATTCGTTACTTTCACAATAAGCATGATGCATTTTTCTATCTATCTATCTATCTATCTATCTATCTATATATATATATATATATATATATATATATATATATATATATATATATATATATATATATATATACAGGGCAAAATTGACATGCATGTAAACAAACTGTTTAAAGATATTTTTCTGGACAACCAATTTGTTGTTAAAATAAACCAAAGAAAACTACAGTACACAACAACAACATTGTGTAATGTTTTATATACAGTATATATATATATAGATATATAGATATATATATAGATATATATATATATATATATATATATATATATATATATATATATATATATATATAATATTAACGAACAGAACAATAACAAGTGACATAATAGAGAGTATGTGATAAGCAGGCAAAGAAGAATCAAATTCAACAAAAAAGGAGAGATATTTCTTCTTGTATTTACTTGAGCTAAACAAAATACAGGTCATTTTCTGTAAATGTCTAAAGAAAAAAAATTATTATTATTATTATTATTATTATTATAAACAAACAAACACACAAACAAACAAAAACTTTGCAGATGGAAACCTGGTAATGATTGATTTAGATTTAACATCTGCAGTATTTTAGCTTTTCTTCTTTCATTGAGCTATGAGTTAGAATTAAATAAATGAACTGCAGTAAGGCATATACACCATAGCCAAACTAAGAAACCGGGAGAGAAATCTTGCTCAGACTTGAGTTGGGCCAATTTACTAATGACACTCTCTCTGTAAGAATCCCCTCTACTGGACCCGGGCCCACTTCAGCCAAAGCAGTAGAGAGATCACTGTGAAGTGGTGAAATGGTAGAGTGAGAACTCTCACCCTCTCCATCACTTCAAACTACTTTAATTCTACAGTGGTCATCTGGTGCTTCTGAGAAACTGACCACACTTCACTAAGTCTGCTTTCAGTCGGCTAATGTTAGCAATTGTGTTCACCTTCTACTCATTCTCATTACATCAAGTGTGTGTGTATGTGTGTGTGTGTGTGTGTGTGTGTGTGTTGTGTGTGTGGGAGAGAGAGTCCAATAGAACGTTTTTACTGAAAGCAAAAAATCGTAGTGCGATTAAGTTTAGAACATTCACATACATGTATATGTTTACTAGGTCTGTCCAGATCATGACATTTAATCTACAAGCTAAGCAAACCCCTTTCTAATGCACAACATGGTCCCATATTTATTTCCATCCGTCTATCCATCCATTATCTTCTACTTTATCCCGATAGTCTGGGTCATGGAGCCAAATCCAGTGTCATCAGGGGGCGGAGAACACCATGGACAGGTTGGCCAACACACACTCACACTCACACACACACACACTCACACACACACACACACTCACACACACACACACACACACTCACACCTACGGGCAGTTTAGAGTCAGTGGGAATCCTGTGAGGCGACAGTGCTAATCATTATGTATTGATGAGTATCTCTTCTGAATAACATTTTTATTATTTCATGTTCCAAATGTTCATTAAAAATCTTGTTTTTTATTTTATTAAATTATTATTTTAATTCTTATGTATTTACTTAATAAATAATTATGTTTGTAAATATGTTCTTGACTGCAGATGTTTAGAAATGTCAATCGTTCCTATCAAATTTCATAGCAAACACATAAGGGTTAATTCTGACTTATGTTGTGTGTTAGAAGTAGTAATACAAAAATTATCATTATTAAAAAGGAAAAATTATTATTAGTATTATTTAAAAAAAAATTAAAAACTGAAATTCATGAAATCTGGAATGATGGAATTTATTTGTTAAATCATTCGAAAAGAGCTATTTAATTGTTCATTGCATGCAACTGTTAAGATTATTAACTGTTAAGTCAGAATTCAAGATTCAAGATTCAAGAGTTTTATTGTCATATGTACAGCAGAACAGACAGTTACACTGTACAATGAAATTCTTACTTTGCTGCTCCTCCATTCACCAATAGATAAGATAACAAATAAAAGAAATAAAAAATATATATACAAAATATACAAAGTATAACAATATAAGTTGAAGTAGATAAAATTATTTTTTTAGTTAAAGAATAAAAAATAAAAGTTATGTGTGCTTTTATGTGCAAGTATGAAGAGCAGCAGCCATAAAGTGCAAGTTGCAAGTAACAAATGTAAACAATAATGTTTTGTGCGAGTAGCGAATGTAAACAGTATTCTGACAGTACAGTGAGTGTAAGGTGCAGTTTAAATCAGACCAGTTAAAACCAGTTCAGAAAGGAGAGGTTGGAGAGGTAGTGCGTGAGGTGTTCACAAGCCTGATGGCCTGTGAGTAGAAACTGTTTGTCAGTCTTGTGGTCCTGGACTTCACACTCCTGTAACGTCTGCCTGAAGGTAAACGTGTGAAGAGTGTGTGCTGGGGGTGTGTACTGTCCCTGATTATGTTGTGGGCCCTCCTGGTGACCCTGGTGTGGTAGATGTTCTGTAGTGAGGGGAAGGCTGCTCCTGAGATGGACTGTGCAGTTTTGATCACACGCTGGAGAGCCTTTCTGTCCTGAGCAGTAGAGTTTCCATACCAGACGATGATGGAGCTGGTAAGAACACTCTCAATCATACTCCTGTAGAAGGTGCTGAGAATTTTGGTTGGCATACCAAATTTTCTCAGCCTTCTCAGAAAGTACAGTC
Source organism: Megaleporinus macrocephalus (assembly GCA_021613375.1). Lineage (NCBI taxonomy): Eukaryota > Metazoa > Chordata > Actinopteri > Characiformes > Anostomidae > Megaleporinus > Megaleporinus macrocephalus. The sequence continues at coordinate 40,368,803 of CM038713.1, forward strand.
GCTGCTGGGACTTCCTGATGATGATCTGAGTGTTGTGGGACCAGCTGAGATCCTCACTGATGTGAATGCCAAGAAACTTAAAGGTTTTCACCCTCTCTACCTCAGTCTCCCCTATGTACAGGGGTGTGTGTAGCTCTCGCTTCCTACTTGGATCAACAATCATTTCCTTGGTCTTGTCTGCATTCAAGGAAAGATTGTTGTCATGACACCAGGCCACCAGCTCAGCCACCTCCTTCCTGTACGCTGTCTCTTCCCCACCAGTGATCAGTCCAATGACTGTAGTATCATCAGCAAATTTGATGATGCTGGTGTTGTTCTGGGAGGCCACGCAGTCGTATGTGAAGAGCGTGTACAGAAGGGGGCTCAGCACACAGCCTTGAGGGACCCCTGTGCTCACTGTTCTTGTGCTGGATGTGCAGCTGCCGACTCTGACTGACTGGGGTCTGTCTGTTAGAAAGTTCAGCACCCAGTTGCAGAGGGCTGGTGTCAGTCCGAGGGTGAGGAGCTTTTCTGAGAGTCTGTGTGGGATGACCGTGTTGAATGCTGAACTGTAGTCAATAAAGAGCATTCTGACATATGTGTCCTTGCCCTCCAGGTGTGTGAGGGCTTTGTGAAGAGTAGCGTTGATTGCGTCGTCTGTAGACCGGTTCCGGCGGTATGCGAACTGTAAAGGATCTATAGTGTTGGGAATGGTCTTCTGGATGTGAGTCATGACTATCCTCTCGAAGCACTTCATCACGATTGAAGTGAGTGCAACAGGGCGATAGTCATTTAGGCATCTCACATTACTTTTCTTTGGGAGGGGCACGATGGTGGTGGTCTTAAAACAGGATGGCACAAAAGCTTGCGTGAGTGACAGATTGAATATGTCTACAAACACATCAGCCAGTTCTGATGAGCAAACCCTGAGCGCACGCCCGGGGATGTTGTCTGGGCCTGCTGCTCTGCGTGGGTTCCTGCGCACATCCACTGTTGTTACAATGAGTGATGGGTTCTGTGTGCTCTCCTTGGCCGCAATGTCCTTCAGTTGGTCAAGGTTGAAGACATCGAAGCGAGCATAGAACTCATTCAGCTCATCAGGCAATGCAGAATGGCTGGTTGTGAGTGCCGTGCTTGTTTGTTGATGGTTGGTGATACGGTGCAGTCCTTGCCACATGCGCCGGGAGTCTGCTGTGGTGTAGTAGCCCTCCAGCTTCAGCCTGTACTGTCTCTTAGCTTCTCTGATAGATCTACGCAGGTCGTATCTAGACCTTTTGTAGTCATCAGCGTTGCCAGAGAGAAATGCAGTCTGGCGAGCACGTAGCATGGACCGAACTTCACCATTTATCCATGGTTTTTGGTTGGGGTACTTTATGCAGCGCTTTGAAGGGACAATGGTTTCAATGCAGCTGCTGATGTAACCAGTTACCCCAGAAGCATAGTCCTCTAGATCAACAGAACCATCCTCTCTCACAGCAGCAGTTCTAAACACATCCCAGTTTGTACTGTCAAAGCAGTCCTGAAGCACTGAATCAGTTTCTTCATTCCACACTTTAACAGTTTTACTCACTGGAAGTGACCGCTTGAGGAGTTGTCTGTATGATGGGTAGAGGAATACGGAGATGTGATCGGACTGTCCGAAGTGTGGCCGAGGCACAGCTCTGTAGGCCCCCCTCACGTTGCTGTAGACTTGGTCAAGTAAGTTGTTCTCCCTCGTCGGGAAGCTCACGTGCTGATGGTACTTGGGGAGGACAGTCCTCAGGTTGCAATGATTAAAGTCGCCGGCAACAATAAACACAGAGTCCGGGTGCGCGGTCTCTTGTTTACTGATGACGTCATGCAGCAGCCCCAGCGCCGCAGCGGAGTTCGCGCGAGGCGGAATGTAAACAGCCAGAATAAACACACCGCTAAACTCTCTCGGCAGATAGTGGGGTCTGCACTTCACCATCAGCAGTTCTAAGTCCGCTAGACAAAGTTTTTCAACTGTCTTTACGTCTGAACACCACGCGTTGTTTACGTAAACACAGACACCGCCGCCTTTGTTCTTCCCCGACGCTGCCGTGCGGTCGCCACGGTGAACGGAGTGAGTGTCTAGCTGGATCGCTGATTCTGGCGTGTTGCCAGAAAGCCAGGTTTCTGTGAAGACCAGAGCACAACACTCTCTGATCTCACGCTGAGCTGTTATTCTGGTTCTCAGCTCATCCAGCTTGTTTTCGAGGGAGCGAACATTAGCTAGCAACAGGCTAGGTAGCGGTGGCCGCGTAGCTCTCGCCTTTAGCCTAGCATGTAGCCCACCTCTCTTACCCCGCTTCCGTCTTGGTACATAAATTAACTCATTAGCTATCTTGCTCACTGGCTATGTATAATCAACAGTTAATACTGGTTGTACAGTGACAGTGATACAACATTGTAGCTACACAGCTAATACACCAACATAACTCAGCACTGCCCTCTAAACAGGTCAGCAACATCTCAATGATACATTTACTGCTTTCTTTCATTTCAGTTTATATACTCAGCACTAACCCTCTGCTTAACTGTGATCATACCAAGTAATTGTGATTGGGTGATAATTGAGACAGCCCTAATGCTTGACTTTATATAATACTACATACTATATAATACAGTAGCGAACCGTGACCCTTAGGCTTCTGGGGGTGCTTGACCCATCATCACCTTTACATAAAATAATAAGTCTCTCCTATAAAATAACAGAAACATTCTTTACTTTTAATGTAAGTCAATGACAGTCTGGGGCCAATCCTGGCATCATCAGGTGAAGACGGAGAACCTATATATATATATATATATATATATATATATATATATATATATATATATATATATATATATATATATATATATATATAGGAATAAAAGAATCAATATGTAATACTGAAAACCTGTAATACTGAATTATAACCACTAGCTTAGACCTCTTACTACAATCCCTTATTTGAAGGAGGGGCTCTTTAGGTTGGGCTTTCTACTGACAGACAAGAGCTGAGAGCCATCTCAACCAATCAGACTCTACTATATTCCAACCTCCGGACATCTCTAAGGTAAGAAAGGGTTGCAGAACTGAGACTGTGTCTAATAAATCCCAACAAATACATGCGCTGGTGCTGGTAAATGTCTTGTCTATGCGCCAAACAGATGGCACAACAGCCTGTACCTCTCTCTATGCATTCCTCTTTGCACCCTCTCTCCTGCTCATAGATCTTTATCTGTAACTCTTTCTCTCTCTGTATTTATTTCTTTGTAGAGACCAAATGTCTAGAGTATATAAAAGCATCAAACGTTTTATCGTTGGCCGCTCTTCACCAGCAAAAATGTTGTTTTTCTCCCAAAACTGCCACTTGTGTAAGTAAGGCCGTGTTTACACTTGGCAGGTTGGGTTCCATTAAAACAAGCTGTGGTGCAAGCAAGTGTGAAAAATGACTGCTAACCTCGGTGCACACCAAATAAGTGGGTAGAACCCCAGAGGAGGCTGGTCTTGATCCGTTTTTAAATGAGCTCTGTTACAAACTCTCAATACCTTCAGGTGTAAAACACAACATATATATATATATATATATATATATATATATATATATATATATATATATATATATATATATATATATATATATACATAACTGCACATCAATTATATTGTGTATTTATATGCCATTTTTTTATATGTTTTTTTCTCAAGGCTGCATGTTACAATGCTTTTACCTCGCTTTGCGTTGCGGGAGAACTCCAGTAATGCACCGCCTCCAGTGATTTGTTGCTTTGGAATATGACAAGAGAAAGAAAAAACAAGACATACTTAATACATACAAGCTCAGTTATGCCAGATTAGAGCACAACTCTGAAATAGATTTCATTCATCAAGGTACAAACAGTGTAAATGTACTCTCAAAGGTACCAGAGCGGGATAAAGTACCAATTGTGTACCTTACAAAGTTTTTTTACAGAGAAAAGGTACATACAGGGCTATGAAGAACAGTATTTGTCCCCAGTTTTGTCTATTTTTACATATTTATCTCACTGGAATGTTTGATATCACCCAAGGTCTTGCAACATTTGACCAAGCCAACCCACGTAAACAATCAAAATAGTTTTAAATGATACATGTAATTGTATTTATTGAAAAGCTAATGCTGTCCAAGTACTCTCTTAGTTACTAAATCAACCAGACAACAAATTCAGTAACTTGTTTCCAGTCATGTGATTCCAATGACACCTTAAATCCAGATGGAGGCAGTTAATGAAAAACAGGGTGGAGGAGATACTGCACTAGTCTAGATGATATTATGAGAGAAAGATACAAACATCACAGTAGATGTTAGACGTGATGCTGATGTGATGAAGAGAGATTTGAGCTTAACTGAAAGATGCGCTGCTATCGAGGCAGCAGATTAAGAACCACCAAGAAAACAAACCACCACATACTAAAGTGTTGAGATACAACTTTCTTGTTGGCGGTTGGTGGACCTTGATATTGAGGAGCTCCACAATGTCTGTGCTTTGGTTTTCTTTTACTGTCCTGTGGATTAACCAGCAACACACACTCAACTCCAGCTTCTCAGCTGTTTACTTACCATAACGTTGGATTTTAAATATATCACAAGTGTTCACCAACAGATCAACTGTACACAAAACAATACTTACTCACACTGACTGCTCCATCAGCTCAGCTTTTCATTCACCAGTTTTCCTGTTTCCACTCTCTGGCAGGTACTCTCTGATTCCATTTAAGGTAGAATAGGAATATAAATAGCTGACTTCACTCTTTCAATAGTAGTGTGTATTGTATAGAGATCATATAGAAAGGCACCTCCTGCCGTCCAGCTGAACTTTGAACCATAAAAACGCAGGGAGCAGACATCATTTGCAAACAATTGACTGTCAGCTTCAATTTTAATAAATACCACACCATGACATGATCACATGACCAGACCTGCTGAACCTAAACATCACTTAAATGGAACCTGTTTTGCAATGTGAAGCAACTAGAAAGTCAGCACATGAGACTCAAATACAGAAGCAGAATTAAGTCACCAACATCTACCATCTGGAAAGAGTTACAAGGCCACGGCTCAGTCTTCAGGACTGGAGTGAACCACACTGAGAGCCAATATCTGCAAAACGAGAAAACTTGGAACAGTGGTGAACCTTCCCAGGAGTGGCTGGTGTGCTCTCCATGAAAGCATCGACGACCCACCCAGGAGTTAGAGACCAACTGCGTCACGGCTTGTTCCCGCCCACTGCACGCGACTGGTGGATTAGCTGGTTGCTAAGATACCAGCTGGCATCCAATACAATAGCCAAGGCTTAAAAATCTGCTAGCGTAAGTGCTAATAGCTTGAGTATAAAAGTGTAAATGGTGAAGGACTCGTTACAGAGTTGATAATAAAATACTGTTCTGTGTGATTATATGACCAGAAACACATTAAAACTCCAGAGAGAATCAAAATAACTCACATTTTAAAACCACTTCACTGCTCGTAGATTAGCCTGTGTTGCATCATGGGATTGTCTTAGCGGCTGAGGAAGCGTTCTATGCTTCTTTACAATCGGGCCAAAATAAGGTTCCTCAGTAGACAGCATGTTTAAGGTATGTAAGAATTGGGACAGTCTACATGTCGGGAGCGCATACTATGAGGTAAAATGCTGCCTATGTAGGAGCTCACCAGGTTTTGAGAGACGCCCTAGATGTTCCTCTGATTTCTTTTCTGACCTCCTGGATGCGAGTCCTTGATGAGTTCTGGATTGAGAACAGCGACGCTCACACTCACTCATACAGAAGACCACAGAAAGACCCCACGACAAGAATGAGCGTAAGCATGAGGATTGGTGAACTGTGTCAGTGAACGTGGCTCCAGTAGGTCCTTTAAGCCTTTAGCTCTGTGCTACGTCTGCCAGCCAGCGAGGCCATCACTCTCTCGGTAATCCCGGAGAGAAAAAATAAAAAAGAAGGAATGAAAAACAGGTGCGGTGATGGAAAAACAAAGGCCAAAAAAAAAAGGCAAGCGCTCTTCCCGCATTTATTTGATCCCTTTAAGCCCGCTTCAAAAAAAATCACCTCAAAACACAAACAAAGCGGACAGGAAGTGTGCATGTGTGCGAGACAGCTGACTGAAAAGCACAGACAGGCGTCGGCGGCGTCTTCATTCTTCTGCGGCTCGTCCCGTCGCCCTGTCAGCGCCGAGGCTCGGGGAAGATTACCCAATCGCGGCCGTAAATACATAAACACTGAGCGTTTATTCTTTGTTTTTCCTGCAAAATCGCATCACCCCAGTGGCAACAAGGAGCAGGGCCTGTTTCTTAGTGGCGTTGACCACTTAGACGACCCACCTGAATGAAGGTGGGAGGCTTAAAGAGGTCCAAGAGTTCAGCATAGGTAAATATTAGGGTACTTGTTAGTCTCGAATACACAAACACACACACACACACACACACACACACATGCATAAGCTTGTTAAAAAATTAAATACATAAATAAATAGATAAATAAATAAATAAATAAAAAATTGCAACAAGAAATCTGGCCAAAGTCCAGACACTTTTCTTTCATATGGGCAGACAGCCGGGCTGGATGGTCACCACAAAGAAACACAATGGCGCTCACACACACACATACACACACACCAGGTTTTAGTGGAGCTTTAATGTAGTCTGTACATGTTAGTGCAGCTGCGCAACTTATTGAAATTACTTTTCCATTCACTCTTTTTTTAAACCGCATCCATTAGTGTCCACTCAGGAAACTAGGCTGTTCAAAACGGCCATTCAGTGCAAGTTATTCATTCTCCTGGAGATATTTCAGGAGATTAGATAGAAGCCGTTCCACCTCCGTAAAGAAGGAGAAAGCCAAAGTAAAAGAAAGAAAGAAAAAAAAGGACTTGCTCAAAGTAAAGCTCACAAAAATTATTGAGATATCGAGACTTCTAATAACCACCTGCTAGACTTGCTAGACGCACCAAAACTGTCCCCATTAAGCCTTTCATCTCTGCCCTCAGATCAGAGAACATCCACAGGTATTTCCATCCTCCCTTCCACTGTGAGAAGACGCCTCAGACCTATGGGGTCTGAGAGGATGTGTAGCTGTTCAAGAAGCTCCTCACTGAGAAAAGGAGATACAGACACATCAAACAAAGAAGCTGCTGGTATTCTCAGAACATTGGAGTGACAACCCCAGAGTCCAGAACCTAAACAAAGCAGAAAACGCTAAACCAACTTCTTAGACTGAACTTGAATAAAAATTAAAAGAACATTTTAAAGACGAAGGTTGTACACTGTCAGTCCAAAGTTTGGACACGGATAACTGTGAAGAGATTAAAACTATAAAATAAGAGGTATGTAATTATTCCTGGAGCAGAATAAATCATCTGGTTGTGTTTAAAGAATGTTTAGAGGGTCTTTTCGAAATGAGCTTATTTGCTCTGATGCAGGTTTACATACTTTGAATGTGTGTGTGTGTGTGGATATATATATATATATATATATATATATATATATATATATATATATATATATATATATATATATATATATATATATATATTTATTTATTTTTTTTTTTTTGTACATGGGCACCAACAAAATATCTTTATAATTACAAACTTTTGACTGGTAGTGCATATAGAACTATGAACACTCAACGAAACATTTGCATGCATGATTAATAGAAGGCCATGCAATGAACTGGCGAACTGTCCATGGTGTACCCATGGTGGAGAGATTGTTTTATTTGGTTCTGTGCAGAAGAGTTATCAAAAGGCTCTGTATAGCACCAACAAAGGGTTAGGGTTAGGGTTAGAGCTTTATAGAACCCAACATAGAACCAAATTAAGGAAGTTAGTCTTTATTTGTCTATATACAGTAGAACTATTGTCTTTACTTTACTCTTGATGAACTGTCTTATATTAGAGCTTACTAAACACACTACTTCAGCTACAAATGATATATTCACGATGATATAAGGCTTGAGTTGGTCATCCTGAACATAAAATGATGAAAATGTGTTGGGAGCCAAGCTGGACACCCCATTATACTCACTCAAGCATGCACACTAGTCAAGCTGTGTTGTGAATGGTTGGACTCGCTCTAATAGCTTGAGACCTGGTCTGGTCATCATGTCCATCCAGAAGTGCTGAGACTGCAGCTGTATAACTCTATGGGTTGTTCGTTCTGAGCTGGCGGTGACTCAGTGTCCCGGGCTGAAGGTTGACGGCTGTAGTGTCTTGGGGAAACCTCCCGCTGCCCTGCAGGGAAGATGCCTGATTGAGTCCTACAACTTGTAAAGGCTCTTAGCAGGAAAACCAATTGGTTGAGGCTCTCCCTATCTCTCTCTCTTTTTCTCTCTCTCTCACACGCACACGCAAGGTAGCTCAGAGCCCAGGGGAGCGATTGCTGCGATTCGAACTCCATTCGCATTCTGAGGCCTTCAGCCAACGCCTCCAGAGACAACCCAGCGAGGGAGAAAGTGAGAGACCGTAAACTACATGCTGGACCTGATGTGTGCTGGTGTAGATATTTTGGCAGCAATTTTTAGCCTCAGAAAGACTGAACACGTGGCGAATACACTGCACGAAGGAGAATGTGAAATATTCAGATACACACACACACACACACACACACACACACAGCATCCAGGCAGAACAAGTTTAAGTGGCTTCGATCCTTACAAATGGTGAAACTGGGCAGGTTCTTGTTTATTTTTTGGAAAAGTTTAAGAAGCACAAAGAGTTTCAACCCCTCATTTAGACTTTCACTTGAGTCCGAGTCCATTCTCAAGCCCTGCTTTAAAGTTCAGTCTCGTTCTTAGCTGCAGGCACTGTATCCAGTTCCAGAGTGAAGTAGCTTCCTGCGCAGGACTGATTGTTTTAATCCCTCACCAGCTCACTCCCGCTAGAATTCGTCCCGCTCCCGCAAAGAATCAACAACATTTGTCCCACTCCCGCCCACAATGCAGACATTCCAGCCCACTTTTCTTCTGAAATAATCCCAAATGTCAGACCTGCCTTCATTTGGCTTAATAGATAGATAGATAGATAGATAGATAGATAGATAGATAGATAGATAGATAGATAGATAGATAGATAGATAGATAGATAGATAGATAGATAGATAGATAGATAGATAGATAGATAGATAGATAGATAGATAGATAGACACTTTACTGATCCCAGAGGGAAATTAAAGCATCCACTAGCTATTCCACAAGTGTACAAGGTAAGGTAAGGCAAAGCAGGACAGCTGCAACAAAAAATAGAATATAAAATAAAATAAGTATAGTATATACTACCGTGGCCGAGAAGACCCAAAGTGAAAACAAATGCAAGTGGTATACCAGACTTCGAAATTGTAATTTTAGAGATTTTATAAGGTTGTTTGTGAGCTGCAGCAGCGGCAAAACGCAAATATACGAATATACGAACACTAGCTAACAATTCCTTATATGATAACTGCAGGTGCGCAAAACCCAAAAATATGTATAATTTTATTTTCTGAATATTGCTGTGCTAAAAATCCCAGAGCTTTTTGCTTCTGAGAAGCTAAAACATTTGCTCTGTTTAATGAAATAATGATATTTTGGCTAGATATGTCTGGCTTTAGCGGTACACAAGCATAATTTTCCCACTTTATTCCTTAGCCTGTAATAAAACCATGATAATTAAAAACCATGATAACTGAGAAGCCTCTTGACTCGATTATATTTAGCAAATATAACTGCCTTTCGCCATATATGGTTCCACATATGTCCTCCGGAAACACTTTTGTCAACACTTTTTGTCATTTGTTATTTTGATGGAAGTGTTTTCTGTATTTGCAGCGTGTTTGTGAATCTGCAGTGCGTTGGGTCTTCTAGGCCACCGTAATATACAAAATAGAAACCGAAAGAGTCTCACAGTGTGTATGAGTGACAACAGTGGGGTCTGTCTTAAAACCTAGTGAGTATGTACATAGGCAGCATTTTACATCAGAGTAGGAACTCCCAACGCATAGACTGTACCAATTCTTATGTACCTTATATACTGTCTACTGAGGCTCCTTCCTTTGGACAACCTGTAAGGAAGCATCACATGCTTCCATAGCCACTAAGACAATCCTGAGAATCAAGGCAAACAAAACTTCTTGTGAAGTCGTTTTCGATTGTTAGTTTTCAGCAAGTAGCGCTCGTCTTCTTAAACGTGGGCGTCTGACTGCAGAGCGTTGAAACTCTACCGCAGGGGTCACTAATAGGCGGACCGCTGTCCAAATCTGGACCCAGACGTTGTCCAATACGGACCCAAACCGATAAACTATTGAGAATGATTTAATGTTGACTGTGTTTGTTTTAAGCTGCATAGCTTTTCTTGTCTTTACGGTATACGGGCTTTACGGCGCAGTGAACTCAGAGACCAATCACGTAAGTTTACCGAAGGCTCCCCAGCCAATCAGATCTGTGCACATTGGGGTGTGCAGCGTGCACACAGGCGAGGTACGAAGCGGGGAGCAGCAGCTGGAGACCAAAGCGAGTCAGAAAGAATAACGAGCTCTAAAAACAGAAAAGTGTTTAACGGTTCTGGAATGGACCTGCTCGTCTAGTTCTGGAGAATACCGCTCTGTACAACCAACATGTTAATATGTGAAGCTGAGTTAACAAGAAGACACACATTTTATTTACTTTCTCTATAAATAAACATCAAAAGCATTCTGGTTTTTTTTTATATAGCCCTTGTTTTTACCTAGAGAGTAAAAAACATTTATTAGAAGTTTATAAATAATTAATTCAGTTCATCATTTAATCAGTAAATATACTGAAATATACTGAACGGTATGTGTGTGTGTTGGTGTTTCAGTAGCTGATGGTATAAGATACTGATACTAGACTACTTCAGTAAACAGAATACACCACTGAATCATAACACAAGTTAGAAATGACGATGGTCCAGAGCTTGTCCTGAGGAAATCTCCTCTAACTTGACCTTACTAACTCTAATTAAACACCCCTACTCTAGCAGCTCCTTCAGAGCCAAAATCTGCACAACTGTAATAAAACCCACAAGAGGAGAATCCAAGGAGCTGAAACGTTGAGGAGTCGCTGCAGCTGAGGTCAGTAAACACCAGTCACACGCAGTGGGCGGGAACAAAAGGGTGAACAAGTAATATTTCTCTCTAACTACAGCATCTCATTAATCTATCGTATGAGGAGAGGTGAGGAGAGAATGATGCCCCTTAAACAGCTGCCTACATAGTCAATGCCCTACTTAGGCAGCTCACTAGGGTTTGAGGCTGACATGTTGTGTATTGGGGTATCTTTAGAGAACCATGCACAGATGATGCTGACTGACCATCTAAAGACCCCACCAGTTTTGTAGCAATTCATATCACAAACTGCCAATCAATTTTGCTTTGCTTTTCTGGCTCCACCCACTTTCCTTCTAAAGAACTCATTAGGACTCTCATACAGTATATATATAACTTCTTCTACACAGTGATGCACAACAGCAGACATATTTTACTGTCCAACATGGACATGCACACTCAGCATCTACTCTGGGGGGCAGATTTTACAGGCAGTGACTGTACGACTGATAAAACAGTGGACAAAATAGATGTGAAGAACAGCAGAATCCTGAGTCCTGTGTTTATAGGACTTTAGCTTTCACTGCAGTTCAGAAAGCAATGAAGAGTTTTACCCACAGATCAGAGGTCAACTCCAATACCCTCGAATACTCTGTGCTGTGAAATGGGAGAGAGAGCCAAAGAGAGATGAGAGAGGAGAGAAACAGAGAGGGAGAAAGAGAAGGGGATGTAGAGATAGAGAGATGTGCCTTGCTTTGTGTCTCTGTGGCAGCTTTAATAAAGAAATGAATTTCAAATGTTAACAGCTGCAGTGCAGGGGAGTCGATACTAACCAAATCAGTGCCTGGCAGCCGTTGCCGTACTCGCAGGGGCAAACGGGGGGCGCCGCCCCCATCCCGCAAAAACGACCAGCCAGCAAACGGCTCAGCAATTACGTGCGCGATGAGGTCATTCGATTTGAAGCGAGCAAGGAGTGAAGTAATAAATGAAGGGTGTAGAGAGAGAGAGAGAGAGAGAGAGAGAGAGAGAGAGAGAGAGACAGACAGTGGGGGATTATTTGGGCAGATGCCACATGTTGGAAGCTGCAATCTAATGACAGGATTGGAGGGAACATTGTGAGCCTGAGAGACGAACTGCTAGAGCTGTTTGTATGTGTTTTCATCTGTTTACCTTCGTATCTGTATTAATTGAGGAACCACGACTTATTACAGCAAGGCCTTCAGCTCAGACTGTACATGTCAGCATTTAAAACATGAGTAAAAATACCATCTCTAGTCTGTTGGGATTCCTGAAGCATGTTAACACTAAGCTAATGGCTTGTCACATTAACATTCTATATATATACACACACACATATATATATATATATATATATATATATATATATATATATATATATATATATATATATATATATATATATATATATATATATATATATGTATGTATGTGTGTATATATATAGAATGTTAATGTGACAAGCTTCCCAGCTTCATCGGGCGAAGGCAGTGTACACCATGGACAGGTCAACACACACTCATGCACACACTCTCACCTATGGGTAATTTAGAGTGAGTGATCAACCTAACATACAGGTGTTTGGACTGTGGGAGGAAACCCACTCAAGCACGGGGAGAACATACACACTCCACACAGAACCACCTGGACCGGGAATCCAACCCAGATCATCTTACTGTGAGGAGACCACTACACCACCACCACCGTACTGACCACTACATCACCATACTAACCACTACACCACCATACTAACCACTACACCACCGTACTAACCACTAGACCACTGTACAAACCACTACACCACCATACTAACCACTACACCACCGTACTAACCACTACACCACCTTACTAACCACTACACCACAATACTAACCACTACACCACCTTACTAACCACTACACCACCGTACTAACCACTACACCACCATACTGACCACTACACCACTGTACTAACCACTACACCACCATACTAACCACTACACCACTGTACTAACCACTACACCACCATACTAACCACTACACCACCGTACTAACCACTACACCACCTTACTAACCACTAAGGACTTGGTATCACATGACTTGCTGGAATTCTGATTACGTTCACCTGTTCATGTCTCTATTTAACCTGTAACCAGTGTCTCATTGTTAAGTATTGCCTCAGTCCTCTGTGTCTTGCTAAGCAGTCTCTCGCGGCGTTGTTTCACTGGTTTTGACCTTTTGCTTCGTATTGCCTGTTTTTGAATCTTGCCTTGTCCTCTTATACTGTTAGCTATGACTAGACATAGAAATACGTTGAAATGTTCTGCTGTAGCACATATTTATGAGTAGCTCCATGCCTAAAAACCCTAGGTATGATATTTTAATAGTTTCAAAAACACTACCAGCATTGTTCAGCTTCCTATCCAGATTGTACTGTTCCACCTTAAATGCTGCAGATGTTACATTCTAAGAATCATATGTGCTAGCTGCTTGTTTGAATTCCACCTTAAATAGTGCAGCAGTTATTATAATACCTCAAACGAACGAATACAACTGCAGAACCATTTAAGGCCGAAGCTGGAAGCATTACACTAATGATTTGAGCATGCTTGGTAGGACCGCTTGAGAATCCAAATTTTGACTAATCGTACCTATTATTTAGCACAGAAAACACAAAACGAAGAGAAAACCTAAAGAAACAAAATGAAATTGGGACGTACCCTGAAACAACAACAGAAAACCTAATGGCCTCCTTGGAAAGGGAGGAGTGGCTTTAGTAGGTGGCAGTAATCTCACTGCTAAAGGTTACGCTCCTTTAACCTAGGCTTTATGTTTGCATCAGTTCTACATGACTAGACAAGTAAATAATTCTGAGCTGCTGCCACAGTTTTCCATTGCAAACAACTGAAACTTGGTTAAATTTAAAAAAATCTCTCTCCAATTATGTTAGTGGCTCTTTTTCTTGTATTCCTTGTGCATTATTTAAAAATAATAATGAAAAAATCATTGCCGCATTTAAATACAAACATTATATTCCATTAAATAAAAAAATCATATGTTTTAAAAATGTATTACAGCCTTTCTCCAGTATCTGCTGCCACAACAACACCAGAGGGCCTCTGTACACCAGTTACAGCCTCAGGCCCAGGCTGAGAAACCACACTGCTAATATGTCAGCAAAGCTTCAGTCAATAGTTGTGATCAATACTTCAGACCACATTATTCTGGTTAACTGGTTTATGGCTCCATTCTTTAACCACTATTTCCAACTTAATACCGTCAATCGACCAACCAATCAATCAATCAATAAGTAAACAAATAAATAAACGTATAATACTCTGCAGCCGCGTCTCAAGCCATCAGAGCAAATTAGGTGTGTATAATTTACTTGGACAGTGAGAGTTTATTGACACATAAACAGGCGAGAATAGATACAAACAAGCAAATGAACAAATACATTGTGATTTGATGTCGCCATGAAATGCCTAGTTTATCTAATCACTGGAGAATTGTTGAAGAATCAATACTTTCCGTCTTCTCCCTACAACCAGCAGCCTCTTCTTTAGGTACAGTATCTTGTATCTACACTCACATCTCCATATAGGAGCACTTTGTACTTCTGCAATTACAGACTGTAGTTCATCTGATTCTCTGTATCCACTATTATCATGTGTCTCAAATCCTAGTGAGAGTCTAAGTAGGCTGTCTATGTAGGCAGCTGTTTAAGTAGCAGTGTTCTCTCCTCATCTCTCCTCATAAAACAGATTACTGAGACGCTCTAGTTAGAGAGAGACTCCGTCACGGCTTGTTCCCGCCCACTGCAGCACATGAACGGTGGTTTAGCTGGTTGCTAAGCTACCGGCCCACATCCAAAACAATATCCTGAGGCTTAAAAAATCCACTAGCATAAATCCTAATGGCTCGAGTGAAGGACTCGTTACAGAGTTGATAATAAAATACTGTTTTGTGTGATTATATGACCAGAAAAACATTAAAACTCCAGAGAGAATCAAAATAACTCACATTTTAAAACCACTTCACTGCTCCTAGATTGTGTTGCATCATGGGATTGTCTTAGTGGCTGAGGAAGCGTTCGATGCTTCCTTAAAATCAGGTCTAAATAAGGTTCCTCAGTAGACAGCATGTTTAAGGTATGTAAGAATTGGGACAGTCTACATGTCGGGAGCGCATACTATTATTTAAAATGCTGCCTATGTAGGAGCTCAGTAGGATTTGAGACACACCCAGCTGCGCTTCCTTTACTGGCTTCCTGTAGCTGCTCGCATTCAGTTTAAAGTTCTGATGCCTACAAAGCCAAGAATGGTCCAGATCGTGGAACGAACTTCCACTGGCTGTCCGAACATAAGCGCTAATCCACAGAAGCATTGGTATAAACCATGATTGCACTTGATCTTCTAGAAACACTGGCTAAGTATTGCACTTATGTAGTCTTGTATTTATTCTCTTCTCTGTAGGTGTTCCAGTCTTGCTAGGTGTTGCTCTGTGTCTTATCTTATATTTTGTGGTCTTCTTTCTAGGTTTCAGCCCTGGCACTTGTTTATGGCAGTGTTTGAGTCTGAGTAGTTTGGATTTAAACCTGTTTGTACTAGGTAGAGATACATACTCTGATCGAACACTAAGCACTTGTGTAAGTTACTCTGAATAAGAACGTCTGCTAAATGTCATAAATGTAAATGTAAATTTGCAACTTTGCCACCAGTCTGACCATTTTGCAGCTTTATATGCGAGGGATTAGCATTTATGCTAACGGATTTTTAAGCCTCTGGCTAATCCTTGTTTTGGATAGCTGGCTGGTAGTTTAGTCAGATAACCTGTAGCTAAGCTAAATAAATGGTCACATGCAGTGGGTGGAAACAAAGAAAGAGCACACTTTCTCTCAAACTAGAGCGTCTCAGTAATCTGTGTTATGAGGAGAGATGTCAGACAGAACGCTGCTACTTATACAGCAGCTCACTAGGTTTTGGGACAGACCCTATATGACACACTATAACACCAAATTAACAACTCATTTAATATAAATAAATATAATATACATTTCACCAATATTTGTCTCCATAAAGCCTTTCCAGTTCTCCAGTTTCACCAGTCTAGTGCAAATATTCGTCTTTCTCTGTGTATCTCTTTTTCACAATGAAAGCTTCTTGACAGCTCTGCGTCCTAACAGACCCCTAGTGCTGAGATGTCCTCTCACAGTGGAAGCATGGACAGAAACACCTGTGGATGTTTTCAGATCTGAAGCCGGAGAGGAGCTTGATGTTCTCCTCTCTCTCAAAGATGAAAGCTTTAAGTGCTGTTTATTGGTCTGATGGCTGGGCTGCTGGGACCCCGCTGTGTTTTCGGGCCCACCACTTTTCAAAGTAAATGTTTTTCGCTGCAATGCACACACTAAGTTTGTTGGTGTGAACACATTTTCCCGGCGGTCTGAATCAAACGAGATAACTTAACATCAGAGCCTAAGCTTCTCGCTGGACACGAGGACTGTACTGTCCACATAATCTCTCATTTAACTTTAACTTTAACTCCCAGCAGATGGCCCTGCAGTTCTTACAGCACTAGCAGCTGTTAATAACAGCAGAGCAGTAAATACTAGCATATAATAAGCTTTGGTTTTGAGACATGGATCTTGTATTTTTGGCTGAACATCATAAAACCTGATTGATTAAATTTAAATTGGGAATTTCATCATGAAGAAGTTGTTATTCTTGCTGTGATTGTGATAAATGTAGATATTAAGCGTCTCTGGTTTTCTATTTTCATGGCAGATGTGCGAGTGACAGGCTGCTTGCATCCCTGCAAAAGTTCTGTTCTATAAACAAACACCCACACTTGTAATGTAATACAGTTTAGCCTTGCTGTATAAAAGCAACCAGATCAAATAAAAATGATACAGTATCACTAAAGCCAAACACTGGCTTTGGTAGGTGCGGCCTCATCCCAACGAACGAGGTCAGTTTTGGTGGTCAACGAGGTCTTGAGAGTCGACGGATGCACATGATAAGATGTCTAAGGCGGCTGAGGTAAGTTTGGGTAGTTGCTTAGTTAGTGTGTCTTTGAAATGAAACACAAATACCGGTAGATTTAATATTACACTTGCCTTTTTCTGATCTGTCAACTATACACTACCAGCCAAAAGTTTGGATATACTTATACCTAACTGGTATAAGACCGGGTATACCATGGACAGTCCATTGCATGACCAACACACACTCACAGGCAATTTAGAGTGATCAATCTACCTAACATGCATGTGTTTGGACTGTGGAAGGAAACCGGAGTACCTGGAGGAAACCCACTCAAGCACAGGGAGAACATACACACTCCACACAGAACCACCCGGACAGGGAATCCAACCCAGATCATCTTACTGTGAGGAGACAGTGCTGACCACTACACCACCGTACTAACCACTACACCACCGTACTAACCACTACACCACCGTACTAACCACTACACCACCATACTGACCACTACACCACCGTACTAACCACTACACCACCGTACTAACCACTACACCACCGTACTAACCACTACACCACCGTACTAACCACTACACCACCGTGCCACCACTAACGTTACTTCTATTAAAATAATAAAAATAAGAAGAATCTGTCCAAACATTTGATTGCATTCTGCTGTTGATATAGTGGAAAACATGGCGTTTTCATCAAATGCTTGTGACTTTTTGTGAGTTCGGACCACTTAAGGCAAGGGAGGGGAACTCCGAGAAACTTGGGGCTGGAGTTCTGGGTGGCTTCAGCTGCTGGGATTGAAGCCAGTGAGGAAAAATTCAGAGGAAGAGGGAGGAGCCAGGGAAGGTGGCAGGGTGCAAATTTTCGTCACGAGAAGGTGAGGGCAGAGAAGTGGTTTATATGGATTGTGGAATGGCAGAGGGAGGAGTTGGGCATGGTCCTTCTCCCAAACTTAAGTTATTTCGTAACTTCATTTAGTGAATGAAGCAACAGTGTGGAACCCCTGCTTGTGAATAGTTGAAATGGCAGGGAAACAGGTAGGTTACACAAGTTACCCTACAACCCAGCATGAAACAGCACAAGCAACACATGTACACTTCTTCGACTAGCAGCAGCAACTATTTACAGGTTTGAAGTCTCTGTCTCTGGACACTGGAGCACAGAGACTGAGCACTGCGTCCTCATCTCCAGGTGAACACTAACACTTGACAGCTTGTAGCATCAACCCTTGCACTACTGGGCCCAGCAACAGGAGCAGCGACACTCTACTGACTGCTCTCTGCTTCCTCCTCCACCACCCACCGCCGTGTGAATGGGAACAACGGTGCTGCACGTGTACACTGGAGCCCCAAATCTTGGCCTTGGCCAACCACACCACAGGTGCCTGCTCAAAGTGTGGCCAGCACTGCAGGCCACCATGCCTCTCTTCTAGTCGTCCTTGCCATGCTGCTTCTTCAGCCAGGCGCTGTCTACCACACTGCCTGCTGTTTGGATCCAAAGATTCCGTTTTCTTCTCCAACTTCTCCAACGATGCCTGCTACTCTGACAGGTCTTTAACAATTTCCTCCTTTTTTGTGTCTCTATATTCACTGATTCATAAAATAATACATATATGTTTATCACAGTACTTGTATTTTCTCTCCACTGAGGACTAGAAGAGGATGGGTTCAACTTTCTGAGTCTGGTTCCTCTCAAAGTTTCTTCCTCTTTGTAGGCTCAGCGACTCAGCCAATCGAGAGGCCGTTGTCTCCGGAATTCTAGGTACCTCCGGACACACATACACACCCCTCTCACCATGGCAACACGTCACTCACAGCTGTCACCCATCAGTGCTAGCAGCCGCAACTCGTTAGCACTTTTGTTTATCATTATTGACTGCTCTGATTGAATAAACCCTGGAAATGGATCGTATAACATCTCTTAAGTCTGAATCCTTACACTCTTACTCAGAGGGACGTTTTGTCACCCCTGGCTTGCTCATTGGGGGCTCGGACCCAGATTTTCTGTAAAACTCCTACATCTGTTGTAAAATGTGATATATAAATAAACCTTAACCAATCCAGCCTACACTATCCCACTTCTGACACCAATGCGGCATCTGCACAGTAGAGGACACTGGAGTGCTATAAGCGAATGCTCTTTTATTGAAGACTGCAGCAGCGGTGAACCATCGCGCAGCGCCAGCAGACACTGCCGTTAAGCCACACAGCAAACGAGATAGCAGATGCTACACATGTACACGTCTTAAATGAGCAACTACTTATGTTTTATAGTCTCTCCGGTTGGGCTCAAGCACCACCCCTCCCCCCCAGGAGGTGCACGTGCCAGCTCCGCATGATATATTGATGTATTTACTTGATTCAATATGCGCATCATTTCCACGTACATAAAAAATATTTCACAGACATAATTTGGTCTTTCAGTTTACTTACGTTCGGCAATAATGTAGTATATTTTATTCATGTAGAAATTAAGTTTGAATCCGCAGTAAATTCAGTGCATCTTGTTTTTTTTGTTTTGTCCCCCGTGCGACTTTATAATCCTATAAACTGAAAACAATAGTAACATAAAATGCGCATGAAGTGAGGAGGCTGTGTCTCTTCCCAGGGACGAAAAAAAAAAAGAGAGAGACTCTAAACGTCGTTACTTCAGATCAGGTGTTGGCACATTTTTGTGTTATGCCTCGGTTTTCATTAGAATACATTAAGGGCTCTATAAACATACACAAACAATGTAATTTGCTCTATGAAATTACAGCCCTCGGAGCTCAGGTAATAACGCGCAGCCCAGATTCTTCATTAGTAACAAGGCGGAGAGAGCGGCCCGTAATTTATTGCGTTTTTAAAAACACAGGCAGTCTATCCCGACGCGCTTTCCAAACGCCATTCATCAAAGTGCTTGGATTCAGGTTTGCCATCCCAGCTGCTGAAGTGCCGCTTCCATATCCGTGACTGCAGGGGAGAGAGGGAGAGAGAGTGAGCGAGAGAGATAGAGGGCTGATGGTGGGCGAGCGCGCTGCTCTGTTTTCAGCGCAACTTTTTAATTATCTTTTATGCTGATTTTCTTCATCAGGCCTTCGGGACAAGGTAGTGCCGTGGAAACAATTACAAATGTGTTTGTGTTTCTGTTATCGTCGGGGAAAAAAAGCTGCTCCTCGGGGCACCGAGATGGGTTTGGCGTCTTTCTTTTCATTCCTTCTTTTTTTTCTTTTTTTATTTTTAAGTCCTGTCGCTACTCCTCGTCCCATCCTGTGGAGCGATAGCACGCTGTGGTTAAGGCTCTTTAAGTGAAAGCGCTCTTTAAAGGCTTCTGAAAGCAGAACACAGCAGACTCAGGCTGATCTAATCACAGCAGCCCGCCACCTGCTGAAGGAGTTACCTGAAAAGACGAGCAGGGTTTATGGTTAATGATGCTTTTAACACAGGGAGGGGACGGAAACTATGAGCATGCATACATTTTTTGTTTTAAGCTGTATTTTAGTGCTGCTATATATACATTAATCTGTTCCTCTTGATGATTTTCTCTCTCTGTAGACTTTGGGCTGTGATATCTTTGTAGCCTGCTCTGTAATAATGTGTCAGAGTTTGTCAGCAGTTGGGGATGTTCAGTTTGGGGTGTTTGGTTTGGGGTTTATGGATTGTGTTTGCTTAGAGGAGTTTGGTTTGAAGTGGTTTAGGGTCTTTTGGTTTAGGATGTTAGTCCTAACTGATGAGGTTTTGTGGTGTTTGGTTGGGAATGTTTGTTTTAAGGTTTATGGATTGGGGTTCTTTGTTTATTGATGTTTGCTTAGGAGAGTTTGGCTTGAAGTGTCTTACTGAGGGTCACTGGTTCAGTTTGTTTGGGAATGCTTGCTTTGCAATGTTTGTTTTAGGGTTTATGGATTGGGGTTGTTTGTTTATTGATTTTTACTTAGGGGAGTTTGGTTTGAAGTGTCTTATTAAGGGTCTATGGTTTAGAAGGTTTGGTTTGGGATGTTAAGTTTTGGGGTGTTTGGTTGGGAATGCTTGCTTTGAAATGAAGGGTTATGGATTGCGATGTTTGGTTTAGAGTATCTGGTGTTTGGTTTAGGATGTTAGGTTTTAGTCGTATGGATTGGAATGTTTGATTTCAAAGGTTTGGTTTGGAGTGTTTGGTGGATATGTTTGGGTATGTATGTCTGTATTGGGATATTTGGTTTTAAATATTTGGTTGAGGACCTTTAGTTTGAGAATTTTGGTTGGGATGTCTGAATTGGGGTGTCTTGTATTGGGTGTTTGATTTAGCCTAGTTTAGGGTTTATAGATTTGGGTGTTTGGCTTTGGGTCTTTGATTAGGGGCTAGGGTCTAGTTTAGAGTTCTAGTTTAGAAGATTTAGTTATAGGTGTTTGGTTAGGGGTGTTTGGAGTGCCTGATTTATGGTCTTCATTTAGGATATTTGGTTATTGGTGTCTGATTTGGAGTGTCTGGTTTAGGGTCTTGATTGAGAATATTTGGTTAGAGGTGTTTAAAATGTCTGGTTTAGGGATTTGCTTTAGGAAATTGGTTATTGATGATTGGTTTGAAGTGTCTGACTTAGGGTATTGGTATAGGATATTTGGTTAGAGGTGTTTGTTTTGGAGTGTCTGGTTTAGGGTCTTTGTTTTGGGGGCTTTTGATTTAGGACATTTAGTTTTGTTGCATTTTATTTAATTAGTTTTGGGGGTTGTTTGATTAGGGTCTTGGTGTAGGATATTTGGTTATGGGTGTTTGGTTTGAAGTGTCTGGTTTAGGGTCTTGGTTTAGGATATTTGTTTATTGGTGTTTGGTTTGAAGTGTCTGATTTAGGGTCTTGGTTTATGATATTTGGTTAGAGGTATTTGTTCTGGAGTGTCTGGTTTAGGGTCTTTGTTTGGGGGCTTTTGATTTAGGACATTTAGTTTTGTTGCACTTGATCTAAATAGTTTTTGGGTTTTTTGATTTGTGAAGTTTAGTTTGATGTGATTTTGTTCAAAAAATATCCAAAATGCAGATATTCCTTCATAAATGCTACAAGTACAATATGTCTGTTCATTTAGGTAAGTCTGCTACAACTGTAACACCAAGACTTACACTGTAACATGTATGTTGAACAAAATGTTTTGAAACTCAACTCAACAATGCGATTTAAACAATTCTAAACCAAATTTTCCCCCGTAGACAAAATCTCATCTGGATGCTAATGTCAGTCTAAAAAATGACCTCAAAATGTGTTCATTTCATTCACCAAATGATGAAAAACCTTCCAAAGTTATGTTGTTATCACATCTTTTCTGCACGTTCATGCGCATGTAAGGTTTCGGGGCCGTACACAAAGGCCAACCCTGAATATGAGTGATATTCTGAATAAGGAAGAGAACAGTGACCTTGATGGTAACTCTTTTTTTTTTCTCTTTAGATTTGGACACCAGGCGTTTACAGCTGGAACAGCATCCTTGAAACTCTGAAATAAGCAATTACAGTCTTAGGGGAAGTGGTGCCTTCACGCTCGCGAGCTCACTCAACCTTGGAGGAGCGAGCTGGAATGGGGAAAAAAAAAAAAAAAACATGCGAGAACCTAAAACTTTAAACATGGGTTTCTGGTGGGTGGCCATAAATCAAAGTATATTAGAGCAGTTGTCAAAAAAAGGGCCCATGGGTCCATGGGCGTTTTACAAGACTGGCTTATGGCTTAGCGAACTAAGAGTAGAAACGAACTTCACACACATACAGGTGCCTTTTCCAGCATATTTTTAACCCTCGACTGCACAGCGTGGCCTCAGGGTTCTGAACCCATTTTCCATTATAATGACATGATGCAAATTTAATGGCAATGAAAGGGTTAACAGTGCACTGAGAATACTGAATAGACACAGAAAAAAAGCCTGTGCTCCATCGCTTATGATTTATGATACAATTTTGACTGTGATTTCTGGTAATACTGTGATTGGTGTGCAAGTAATTGAACCAGGTCACTGATTTATGGTACATAAATACTTTTAATAGTGTTTAATACCAACAAATCATGTAGTTTAACATTTTTTTTCTAAATATTTACATAAAGTTTCACTTTATATAAATCATGTGTTCATAATGCACTATAAATGCATTCATGAGGTGTTATATGGCAAACATAGCACCTGGTATTCGCTTGTATAAGGTCTCATAAGTAGTTAAATCACATGCATGATACTTCATAATGGAAAAGCATGCAACCTCATATGATATCCTTGAGGGCAGAGTTGAGGAGGCAGGATGCAGGTGCAAGCCAGAAGGCAGTTTATTAGAAACTTTATTAAGTTAAACTCTAACAAGACAAGAAAAGGAACCCTTCTCTCGAGCAACGTTCTTAAAAACAACACCTTCACCATTTCCGGTGGTGTGGGGCAGGTTAAGTGTTGGAGATAAAGTTCACTCTGATGACGAAACCCCTCAAAGTCCTCTTTTTGGTTCATCAGATGACAAAGAACTGCCATTAGGGAAGGAAGCAATAGAGGTTTACCAGCAGAGTTTCTAAGTTCTTGGAATAAGTTCGACTCAGGCTTGCTGCATCCATGATGAGGCTTGGTTTATTAAGTTTATTAAGAAGCAAAAACACAAAGCTCTAACAAGATAACAAAGGAACTAAAAACACTGACTTGTACTACTACAAAAGAAAACAATGACAAGGTTAACAACAATCAAACAAACAAACAGGTTACAAGCAACAAAGGTTTCCACTAACATGAGGTACAATAAAACACCAAGCAAAGACAAAGCACACAGACCAGGGAATATAAACAGGAACTAATGACGAACACCTGAGGTTAACAAGAGGGAGACAGATGACGGGCGGAGACAGGTACCACATGGCAAACAAACAGAAACTGCATGGCAATGAGAGAACATAAACAAACAGACAGGTACTAAACAGAGCAAAACATGACAGTACCCCCCTCCCCTTAACAGCGCCATTCCAGAGGTGCGAAAATTACCACGCCCCTCAAACCCACCTAACGGAGAGGCCATAAAGCAAGACAGGACAAGGACAAGACATGACACCAGGAACTAAAGACAGGACTGGACAGAGGGCTGGATGACGGACTGTACAAAAGACTAGACACATGACTGAGTTGGGAACTGAACCAGGAAGGGAACACTAGACTGGACACAGGACGAGGCTGGGAATTGGACATGGGACTGGACGGGAAAAGGGACAGAAGACGGAACATAAGGCTGAACAGGGGACATGACAGAACAACAATGACAGAGGTACAGGACCCGATATATATATATATATATATATATATATATATATATATATATATATATATATATATATATATATATATATATATATATATATACACTACCGCTTAAAAGTTTAGGATCACTTTAGAGTTTCGTTTCATGCAATTTTCATGCAATTCACAAACAATATTGTCCATTTCACAATTAATGTAAGTGTATCAGATGATTTATTGGGCTAATTGTTTGTTAGGACACTCTTGCTCAATTGTGATGCACAGCTGAAAAAACATTCTACTAATAAGTGAGTATAAAAGGGAGAACAACATTCTTGGTTAGTTTAGTATCTGAAGCATCAGTAGATGATGGCTTGCTGACCGACTCACAATGTCCAGAAATAAACAACTTTCTTTAGAGACCCGTCAGTCCATTGTTGTGTTAAGGAAGAAGATACTCCATTAAAACAAGAACATTTCACTGTGATCCCAAACTTTTGAGCTGTAGTGTGTGTGTGTATATATATATATATATATATATATATATATATATATATATATATATATATATATATTTATATATATATATATATATATATATATGCTTGGTGCAAACTGGAAGAGCAGGTTGTTTTCCCCTCCAAATGAATGGAATTTATTAATAATCAGATCCATTCCATACAAGTAAGAGTTAACTATAGCTCTCATGTCTTACATAATGGGTAAAATAGATGGTGCTTCTCCATCTGATGTAGAAAACAGACAAAGAAGAAGATTGCATGTCCATGTGTCCCTGCTGCCTCGTATGAGACATGTCATGGTCAGTCTGTTAAGTAATCACAGCCCACAAACCAACGGCTAACCCTGCTGACCCCTGACTATAGCCTTTGGCTGCATGCACCTTTCATAAGAGCCAGCGTGGCTCCTGGTTGGAATATGTATGTACCAGGTGCTGCACACAACGAGCAGAGAGAGCGAGGAGAAGCGAAAGAGGTTAAAGAATTCATCCGTGACCCCTCACCTCCTCTGCTTTCTTTTCTTCCTCGCCGCCTTCCTCTTCTCTGAACTGACGGGCATGTACCGGCCTGCCTTTGAAGTGTGCACACGCACACAATGAAATACACCCAACCTTCACTCTCCCTGTCAGAGCAGCTCCAGCTGTGCTCCGTCTCAGTGACATCTGTACCGCATGCGGCCGGCTCAGGCAGAAACACCATTAGCTGTGGTCAGATCAAGCCTGGTGAACGAAATAAAGCCCATTCATTTGAATGGGAAAGAAGCATGCTTCCAGTTCGCACCAAGCTCATTAAGGTCAACAGGGTGGGCAGAGGGTTTGGACTGGTGCTCATGGCTATGTAGGCTACGCAGGCTACATCACTTCTTGCTGCATCGCTGTCCAAAGAAAAACAAGCGTCTCCCAAATGACAGCTTTACAGGAGAGAACAAAAACTGCCTTTACTTTCAATGTAAGTCAGTGGAGCCAGATTTTTTCCAAGCTGTTTCATAGCATTTCTATTGGTCCATTGATCTTGAAATTTTAACCCAGTGTAAATGGCGGCTGCCGTGTTTAAATGATGTGGAAAAATAAAAACTGACAAACAATGGACATGTTTTTTGTTTGGACAGCGATGATATGAGATATGAGATCCACATTATGAAAAAATGACTGTAAAATAACAGTAAAATACTGGCAGCAGAGATGATAGTATTTTACTGTTATTATACAGAGCATCTACTATAATTTAGTTTAACAGTATTGTACTGTAAACTGAATTACAGTATATGACAGTAAAATAACTGTGTATTTATGGTACTAACCAATTACCCAGCCAGCTAGCTAGCTATCTCGCTAACACAGTTCAAGCTACAGTTTCTTTGCTAAATTTTGTCACTAAATGAAACAGGCCTAACAAACAACATCTTATATCTAAAAGTTATATATAAAAGTTTAATAATTATACTGACAAAACCATATCACTGCAAACATTAGGAGACGCAACGTTAACAGCTACCTTTTTCTTGAGTTTCACTCAAAAGGTTAACAGAAAATACTGTATATGCTGATAAATTACAGTTATTTGCTGTTATCGGGCAACTGATTGCATTGCTGTTAATTTACATACGGTGTCTGATTATTTAACAGTATTTTACCATTATTATAAAAACACAATAAGATAGTGTTGTATATCCAGAGTAAATTTACAGCAATTCATTACAGTGTAGTTAAATAATTTAGCAGGGCAGCTTAACTTCTTCGCTTGTTGGTCGTAGTCATGCTGTGTCTTGATTCCCTTCTGGTTCTGTTATGCCTTCATGCATTGAAACACTGAATCCACATGTTAATTGCATGATTGTGAATTTGCATGATTGGCACACGCTAAAAAAAACACACTTGCAAAGTTATTAACTGCACAGTCTCCTTCTAACAGTAGTTAGAAATACAGTTCAATGTGTTATTGATGTGCAGGGGTGGTGCCATACTTCCATGCTGGAGCAAAATATATTGTGAAAAAAACAAACCCAAAAGACAAACAAGCTCATTTGGCTTAGTGACAAAATGCAACTATGCCTGTTATTCCTGACTAATGATATTCTTGTCTTTCACAGTGCTCTCTATGTCAGATTAGACAATCAGAGTGAATTAATAAATTCTTGCTGTAGTTGGGAGTCTGGAAACACAGATCATGGCTCATATCCTTATGCAAGTTCATAGCTCATCAGGGAGGAGGGTCAAGAAACTGTCAATCTTGGCTAAAGAAACTATCAGTGCTTGTTCTGACCCTACATTCTTTCTGGGTCCCAGGTAGCAAATTGATTGTGGCTGGTTGATTGTCCAGTCTGTCAGTACTGATTTCAAAACTACTTAAAGTATAAAAGTAATGTAAGGGAAAGTACTGATAATGGAGTGTAAATGTAAGGAGTAGAAAGTAATGATAATGGAGTGTAAATGTAAGGAGTTGAAAGTACTGATAATGGAGTGTAAATGTAAGAAGTAGAAAGTACTGATAATGGAGTGTAAATGTAAGGAGTAGAAAGTACAGATAATGGAGTGTAAATGTAAGGAGTAGAAAGTACTGATAATGGAGTGTAAATGTAAGGAGTAGAAAGTACTGATAATGGAGTGTAAATGTAAGGAATAGAAAGTACAGATAATGGAGTGTAAATGTAAGGAGTAGAAAGTACTGATAATGGAGTGTAAATGTAAGGAGTAGAAAGTACAGATAATGGAGTGTAAATGTAAGAAGTATATAGTACAGATAATGGAGTGTAAATGTAAGGAGTAGAAAGTACAGATAATGGAGTGCAAATGTAAGAAGTAGACAGTACTGATAATGGAGTGTAAATGTAAGGAGTATATAGTACAGATAATGGAGTGTAAATGCAAGGAGTAGAAAGTACAGATAATGGAGTGTAAATGTAAGGAGTAGAAAGTACAGATAATGGAGTGTAAATGTAAGGAGTAGAAAGTACTGATAATGGAGTGTAAATGTAAGAAGTAGAAAGTACTGATAATGGAGTGTAAATGTAAGGAGTATATAGTACAGATAATGGAGTGTAAATGTAAGGAGTAGAAAGTACAGATAATGGAGTGTAAATGTAAGAAGTATATAGTACAGATAATGGAGTGTAAATGCAAGGAGTAGAAAGTACAGATAATGGAGTGTAAATGTAAGGAGTAGAAAGTACTGATAATGGAGTGTAAATGTAAGAAGTAGAAAGTACTGATAATGGAGTGTAAATGTAAGGAGTAGAAAGTACAGATAATGGAGTGTAAATGTAAGGACTAGAAATAAAAAGTCAGCTGAAAAATAATTATTCCAGTAGAGTATAAATAACAAATGTTTCTACTTAAGTAAGGTAACAAAGTATTTGTACTTCATTTCTTTACACCTCTATGTATTATAATATTTTCTTTTTGTGATATTGTATCTTCATTTGGTTTGGTTTCACACTGCAGTGACCAAAGCAGGCCAAACTGTGCATGTGGGTTTTTGTTTATAGGTGTGAACTTTTGCAGGGATGCACACACACTTTGATACTCTCACAGTCACCACCATAAAAAAAACAGAGATGCTTAATGTCTACATTTCCCACAATCACAGCAATAATGATAAAAATAATGCACTCTATTTGATATCTGCTACTTTATGATTGGTTTACCAGTTTGAATTTAATCAATCAGGTTACTGATACTCAGCCAAAAACATGGATCCACAATCCATGTGATATCAAAATCAATATTTTCGCTATTATTTTATTGTGCTGCTTTTCTTAACAGCCAATCGCGCTACAGGAACAATAAGAGAAGATGGTACAGCACTGATGTGCAGTGAGGAAATCATTATCAGCTGTTGAACCTTTAGTTTGTTGTGCATCACCATAAAAAACACATTCCTAGCAGCAGGAAACTGAACCAACTACTTAACATTACAATCCCTGCGATTTTCAGCTACCTTAAAAAATATGTGACATTTACTACATTCACATAGTTTCTTAGTTCATGTATTAAAGGTAAACACTTCCAATGAATCCTAAATTCATGATGCATTATAAATCCATTCATGAAGTGTTATATGACAATCAAAAGACCAGACATAAGCTTATATAATTCCTCTTAAGTAGTTATAATTGGATGCAAAACAGTTTATAATCAAAGGTGTCAAAAGTATTCACATTCATTACTCAGGTAGAAATATAGATACTATGGTTAAAAAATATTTCTGTAGAAGTTTAAGTATCAAGTCAAGCTTTAAAAGTAAAAGTGTAAAAGTACTGCTTTCAGAACTACTTAAAAGTACAAAAGTAAAAATTATGTAAGGAAAAAGAAATGCCATTAAGAATAAAAGACTAGGCCGCACCAAAGGGCTCTATAGTGCACCAGCCCACCTCCCCAAAAAGCCCATTCATCTAAATAATAATGACTATAATATTATATTAAAATGTTAATGTTGATAAATTTTAAATGTGTTAGGCTTCCTGTTTCAGCCGCATATATGCCTATTAAACATGAACGTAGTTTAGTACAATGTAAATATATTAAAGAAGCATATCTGTTACTACTGAGCATTAACGTGTTTCATGGAGCAGAAGATATGATGACTAGTTGTCTATAAGTATTGTATTGTAATGGAGCACAAAGTCAAACTTCACAGACATGTTATCAATAATCTTTACTGGAATGTAAATGTACATGAATGAAAACAAGCTGAAATGAAATAGGAGTAACGAGACTATGTTTAAAATGTAAGTAGTAGAAAGTACTGATAATGGAGTGTAAATGTAAGGAGTAGAAAGTACAGATAATGGAGTGTAAATGTAAGGAGTAGAAAGTACTGATAATGGAGTGTAAATGTAAGGAGTAGAAAGTTCTGATAATGGAGTGTAAATGTAAGGAGTAGAAAGTACTGATAATGGAGTGTAAATGTAAGGAGTAGAAAGTACAGATAATGGAGTATAAATGTAAGGAGTAGAAAGTACTGATAATGGAGTGTAAATGTAAGGAGTAGAAAGTACTGATAATGGAGTGTAAATGTAAGGAGTAGAAAGTTCTGATAATGGAGTGTAAATGTAAGGAGTAGAAAGTACTGATAATGGAGTGTAAATGTAAGGAGTAGAAAGTACAGATAATGGAGTGTAAATGTAAGGAGTAGAAAGTACAGATAATGGAGTGTAAATGTAAGGAGTAGAAAGTACTGATAATGGAGTGTAAATGTAAGGAGTAGAAAGTACTGATAATGGAGTGTAAATGTAAGGAGTAGAAAGTACTGATAATGTAGTGTAAATGTAAGGAGTAGAAAGTACAGACAATGGAGTGTAAATGTAAGGAGTAGAAAGTACTGATAATGGAGTGTAAATGTAAGGAGTAGAAGTAAAAAGTAATCTGGAAAATAATTACTTCAGTAAAGCATAAATAACCAAAACTTCTACTTTAGTAAGGTAACGAGGTACTTTGTTACAAGGTTGACACCTTTTATAATGCAAGAATACATGAAGTTATATTCTAAGATACATTATAATGTCTGTTCATAAGAATGATGTAGTAATGTAAGAGAGCATCATATGAGGTAATTACAGGTATTAATCAAAAACAGATAATTTTGTATAGCTATTAATACAGTGCTTACAAGAAGAAATAAGCAAACCCAGCTTAAAGAAGATAGAATAGCAGAAATGTGTTCAGTGTTATATGTTACGAAACCTGACATTAGAAACTTATATACTCTTCTCTTATAATGTTACATATCTTAGTATTAATACTATTATATTTAAATTATACAAGCTAATGACAAAAATTATAAATCATTATGTATGTCAGAAACTTTATAGATTCATTTCTAAAATATTATGAATAAACTTTTTTTAACGTGTTATCAAGCCTCCCAGCTGAAATGGAGACTCTGATTGGCTCTAATCCTTTTTTTCCACCAGGAAGTGGTGGGTCATCGCACCAGTACTTTGAGAAGTTGTGTATCAAATCACTGCTCGCCTCGTGGTTCCAGCAGCTCTGATGATGTATTAAATTCAATAAGGTTACATTAAGTCTTACATGTCACTCCAGTCCAGCTAAACTAAAGCTGTCCTATTTCTGAAAAGAACAAATTCCTTATAAAGGCCATAATGCTTGAAAGTGTTGAGGGTAAAGGAGGACAAGGACAAGAAGATAAAATGAAAGGAATCATGAACCATTCATTGAAAAGCTATACGCCTGAACAGAAACAGAAAATTCTAAAGAAACACTATCCATATGTTCACAAGGCCCTAACAATAAATAAAACATACAATTTAACAAATGTCTTTGCTTCAGCAGTGTAACATAATAGACTGGTAGACTTAGAAGTTGTTCACCTTAAGATATGATCATTAGCGTTCCTCTGTTTGTCTGTATATGCTATTAAATACTTGCTGTCCAAAGAAAAACAAGTTTCTCCAAAATGATAACTTCACAGCAGAGGATTAAAACCTTGTTTACTCTTAATAAAGTTATGAAATAATCAAAGTTTGGGAGAAGGACCACACCCAAACTCCTCCCCACTCTCATTACATGCCTCATATAAACCCCTTCTATGCTCTCACCTCATGACGAAATTCGCACCCCACCACCTCGCTGAGTCCTTCCGACTCTTACTTACTCTTCGATCGGCAAGGTGGGCCTGGCTCAGCAGCCAATTTCACCCAGAACTTAGCCCAAGTTTCTTGAGTTCCCCTTCCTTGCCCTGCCTTAAGTGGTCCGCACTTCGCAAAATGGAAAAGTTAATGGAAAAGTATTTTCTTCAAAACAGAGTATTTTTATTGGTCAGATCAGCACAAAATTCATAGACTAAGTAGAACTATGTAGAAAATTGATAAGTGGAGATGTTTTGATAGTAATGATTTGCTCAAGTTCGTCTACCATTAGTTGTAGCTGTATTAATCAATTTAACAGTCGCCTGACAATCAGAATTGGACAGTGTTGCCAGACATGTGGTGCAAAAAGTAGTATCTGTGTTGAATTTATGTGGCCATCGTGTTTGTGTCCTGAAGTTTAGCCCAGGATAACTTTTTATAGCTTATTAGCTAGTTAATAGTTTTACTAAATGAGTCGATTCCCTTTAAAGTCTTAATATGTCACGCCTGGACCTCTGAGATTACCTCTATAATTTCTTTAGTGGAGTAAACAACAGGGTTCCTAACTGACTGAGGAATATCTTCATTTTCAATTGATTACAGTAACCTAGTAAAATATTGTATGCAACTTAGATATGCATAGAGTTTAGCTTTGGTGAACTTTAAGAAATTAATTCATTATATCCACCTAAAGCTGGAATGCTTCGGCTGCAGAGACCCCTACAAAAAGTGGCCCATCCTAGAGCAGGAATGTCGATCCTAAATAAAGGAACTGCTAAATTTAGCAGTGTTTAAATCTCTCTTTAACTTTTAGGTGAATCCTTATTCACAGTTCTATATAAATGCATCTATAAGGCATTATATAGTATGCATACTACATTAGAATGCCTGGCACATTCCTATATAAGGATAATTAAATGCAAAACGTTTTATAAGGCAAGAGGATATGATCATATAATGTTAGGCTTTACAAGGCCTTATAATATCCTCTCATTAGAACACATCACATCATTACAAATCACATCATTTTATATATATATATATATATATATATATATATATATATATATATATATATATATATATATATATATATATATAATGATGTGATTTGTATAAGTGAGCTACTATCACCTGTGAGTTTCCTATCACTGTATAAAAGGAGCACCATGTTTATGCCTTTATTGCTGGATGCGCTGTGATATCAGAACTGATATGTAATAATACTCCTTTTCATAAGTTTATTGTTTAATATAGCCGTTTGGATTTTTTGAATTTGCTAGTGTCCAATGGCAGGAGGAGAGTAGAAACAGTACCTAAGTACCTAAAAGCATGAATATTTGGTTGACACTGCGCTTTGGTTATGGCTTTCTTGCAGGGCTGTGTGAGGCTCAGTTCTTGTATTGTGACTGTGGCTTTAGGCAGCCCGCTGCAGATCCATGAGGAATGAACCGGGGGAACGCAATTACGAAGCAATATATCCACATTTTCCAAGAGAAGAGGAGAAGTTTCCTCAAATGATTTCACACCACATTTTAACACCCAACATTTCAATTCTGAGCCGACGTCTATGCTTTTCCAATTCGCCAACAATTCAGTCATTTCTCCTGAAAAAGGCTGCACCATGCAGGCGCGCTGTAATGAGCGTGCTCTCGCCTTTAGTCAAGCGCTCTCACATTCAAATGAAATTAGCCAACACGGGCAGAATGAAGGGAAACCATGTGTGTATGTGTGTGTGTGTGTGTGTGTGTGTGTGTGTGTGTACTTTCAGTCTTAATTTGGTTTCTCTGACCCTGTAAGTCAGAGAAAGCCTTTATTTTATCAATAAGTGTATCTTCACCAGTAAGAACACCAGATCTGATTAGAACAGATGTAAATAATCATACATACAATACAAAGTAACATGAATATCTTATTGTGAAAGAAGTAGATCATATCTTGAGCTCCAGTTTGAAGAACAAAGTGTAGTTCCAGATTTATCCTGGACGCCCCAGACATTGTATGAATGTATTCAGTTTCTTCAGCAGCAATCTTGATTCAGCTTAATGAAGTACTGAGCAGTCAACGCAGGTATTAGATGAGAACTGTAAATAATACTGGGTTCCACAAGGAGAAGCTTTGAAAGGGTTAAATAAACACACTGACGTATGTAAAAGCACTTCTTACTAAATAATGAATACTTAGATGAGCTCTGCTCTGGTTGGCTGATTTACAGCAAGACACCACAATGATCACCCAGAAACAACATGTTAAAATAGACTAAATAAAATGAACCTCCATGTAAATAAGCTCCACCCTCATACTATTTAGTTAGCTATACTATAGTCACTTGGTGGATACTGCTAGTATCTAACATTACCTATACTAGCTACTCCCTTTCATCTGGACATCAAACACAAAGTAGATTAAAGGCGTTTCTGTGAAACTTTCAGTTTAAGATGATCTGCTTCAACCAGCACACAGTGATCCACTCACACAGCATGGCTGCTACTTCCAGTCACTGTTGGGGTTGTGGTGCTAATAAAGGTGGATCTGCTCGTCTCTTCAGTCTCTTCAGTGTTGAACACTGAGCTGAAGCTGCTTCAGTGTTGGAGAAAGTGTTGGAGTGAAATGATCAACGTCATTCCTGCCTGCTGATGTTCGGTTTCTTGGGCAGGAACGCTAGATTTTTCCACAGTGTCCATCATTTTTTAGCCGTTGCTCTGTTGTTGTTTTATTGGGGTGGGGTTTAAACACCAACGAGCCAATTTTGTTACGTAACAGTTTACGATTTTGAGCTCGGCCTGTTTTATCGTCCCTCTTTTGTAAAGGCAGGATTTGTATCAGAAGAAGGAACAATAGTGTTCAAGGTTCACGATATGTAGAGTCCTATATACTGAACTCTTCTAATTCAATCAATGTAAATATGGTTTTTCATCCAAAAGAATATCAATAAAAACATCTCTTTTCTCATTATAATATAAAATTATATCATATTAACATATCAGCATTTGCTGTTTTCATAGTTTTTTTTAAACCCTTTAAATTCTAATGGAATTCTGTAACATGCTTGTGGACTTCTGATATCTTTCAGAGTCACAGAGCTTATTGGTCAAATATTTTACCATCAAACTACAGAAATATTGATATTGATGGGCCCATTTTGAGGTCTATCCCTTTAATAAAAAAAATCAAACAAACATGGATTGAAATTGTAATAGCTGTCATAACTGCAATATCAATAATCAGCAAGAATAATAGGAATTCTAATACGTAATGAATAGGGATATGAAGCAAAGTTCAACTAGCACTGTTCACCACAGGGTATCAAAGTGTGGTAGAGGTCTTCGAGGTCCCCTGGCAGAATGTCAGACTGAGAGATGTGATGTAGTGATGCATAGTGTTTTCACTATATATATATATATATATATATATATATATATATATATATATATATATATATATATATATATATATATATATTGGGAGGTTATCTTCTGTAGTGTTGTTATAGTTCACAGATTGCCTAAAATGAAATTCTTTGGTTCTCTGCTTGGTATTTAGAACTTTAGAACTTTTATGTTTTCTTGTCTTCATGGCTTCTGCAAGTTCATAAGAGAGTCTGTTCACTCAGCAGTGATTTTGCGATGTGGCTGGGTGTCACCCAGGGCAGGCAGAGGGAAAGGTGGGGCGAAACACGGGGTCAGGTGCCAACATAAGTTTAAACAAAATACTTTTAATAGACGAATAAAATGAAAACAAAACGTGAAACACAAAAAAAAACCCAAACCGGAATCAGGGAGGAAACCAGAGAAACTCAGGATGTGTAAATGCACAGACTAACTAGAGGAAACAAGAAAACCTGAGAACAATAGGCGGGGCCACAGATGGGAAACAGGTGAGGGGCGGTTATTTCCACCCACACAACCCAAGAGTTCTATCTTTTTTGACTGAGGAGAGACCAAAATACTCCAAATTAAAGCTCAGATTACTGTTTCAAACAAAATATTTGAAATCACTTCTAAAATGTTTCAAAGCCATTGCAGCTTTTGGCTCATTCCCATGCCTCTACCCGTGCAGCTTCTAAAGCTTTGCTATCCAGATTTTAAACAGAGGCTCTTTTCTTTGGTATTTAGTTTATTAAACTGTAAATACTGCTTGACCCTTGTAAGTCTGGTTCCTCCCAAGGTTTCTTTCTCCAGTCAGGGAGTTGTTCTTGCCACTGTTGCCTCTGGCTTGTTCACTGAAGGATATATGTTGTAACTATTTGTTTTCAAAACTCTGTAAAGCTGCTTTGAGACAACATCGTTGTAAAAAGCACTATACAAATAAACTTGACTTGACATTGAAAAACATGATTTTCGGTTTGTTCTGCTTACTGGGCTTAAGCAGATCACCACACACTTGAGATATAACCGCCAAACCGACAGCTCTTTTTCACAGAGGGCAGGGCTTCCTTCATAAATAGATTCTATGTTGAGCCGTGATGTCCTTCTCTGTTCATATCGGTGACCGGTCTGCTCATTTAGAACATCTTTGCATGAAGTCAAATGTTTCTACAGTTTTTCAGCAGCTCGAGAGCCACTTGAACCTGAGCGACATACCCCTCTGCACTAGACTGTACGCTTCTATTATAAATTGGGGCTGGATGAGTTTACAGTTCATCCAGGGCTAGTAATCTACTGTAGAACACAATGAAAGCATAGAAAAGAAGATGGTCAGAGGAGGTCAATCAGAAAATTCACACTTTATTCATGGAAATATCACAAAGCAACACATTTACTATTGTGGGAGAGCCAGGACCGCCCCAGCCTTGGTTCAGTTGACGCTGAACCCTTGTTAAATATTATTTCCAAGAAGGTTTTATTAGTGACAGGAGAGGACCTTAAGTAAATCAGGTGAAATGGCAACACAGCTCAACACACATTTACAAACAGGTAGACCTTGAGTTTTCTGGTATATCATCACTGCTATCTACACTACTGGGCATCTTAGCTGATCATTTTAAAGCCTTTATCTTATCAATAAGTGTATGTTAACCATTAAGAACACCATTAGATAAGATTAGAACAGATGTAAACAGTCATACATACAATACAAAGTAATATAAATATCTTGTGAGAGAAGTAGATCATATCTTGAGCTCCAGTTTGAAGAACAAAGTGTAGTTCCAGATTTCTCCTGGACGCCCCAGACATTGTATGAATGTATTCAGTTCCTTCAGCAGCAATCTTGATTTAGCTTAATGAAGTACTGAGCAGTCAAAGCCGGTATTAGATGAGAACTGATAATAATACTGGGTTGCTGACTTGGGGCTGACCATGTCATGAGAAATATAAGCTAACCTCCAATTAACACTTTAGTTTAAGATCTGCTTATTTGCGATTGCTAAAGTATTAATGAGTAATTTATAATCATATTGTAAGAAATTAATAATACCCTTATAAAAAGAAGCATATCATTCTTAAGTAAAGCATCTTTACTATAAAGAATCTGAGACCATAACTAATAAGTGGAACATATTCATTGTTAAATATTATCATAGCTGTTACTGAATGCTTACAAAGCTATAGCTATCTTTATTAACACATTTGCAAGACTGTAACTAAACTAGATTCATTTTAAATAAATTATGCTTAATTACTTATAAGTAATATATCCAGGTTATAAACTGTTAAACAAGGACATTAGCTTGTTCCTGGAAATTATATAAAACACAACAATTTAACTAAACATGTACTGTAATTTAACACACCATGTACTGTAGTTTAGGAAAACGTACTGTAGTTTAAAAGCAAATACATATAAAGTAATTTAACTAAACATATTGTAATTTAAGTAGACAGGTACAGTAATTTAAGAAAATGTATACAGTAATTTAACTAAACATGTACAGTAATTTAGGGAAACGTACTATAATTTACAATACATATATGGTAATTTAACTAAAATATACTGTAATTTAAGAAAACATTGTAATTTAACTACACATGCATATGATTAAAAAAAACATACTGTAATTGAACTAAACTTTAATTAAACTAAGCTGTAATTAATCTAAACAGTGTTACTGTTATTTTTGTTCAATAATAGTAAAATTACAATATAAAACTTTCTGCAATTTATGAAACATTATTGTTTACTAGCATGTTTGGTCATTATCAATTTAGATCTATAGCACCTGTTCATATTCCCTGATTATAATGTCACTTAAAGACAATTCAAGTATGCTTTTAAATCATGATTATGATTAATTAACATTTAACTCATTATTCAACAGATGCTTTATAAATAATTTGCAGAAAACCTTTATAGCATATATTATAAGTACATTTATAACACATTTATAAGCTTGCTTACAACTATTGTGTGTTTGTTCATTATGGTATTTTTAATTGCTTAAAAATAGTCGATAAATTATTAGGAACCAGATTTTAAGACACAGTGCTACTCTAACCTCGAATATCTTATCCGGCCGTTCCCGCCAAACCGCATAATCCAAACTATTTTCACACAGTGCAGTTTTTCTATGCAACAATATGTTAAAACCTCGCGAGCGGGTCTATTCAAGGTTTCTAAACAACTCGACAGTGAGTGATGATTCAGGCTTGCAGTTTACTAACTGGAGCTCGCTCTGCCTGCTACATTGGCTGTGTAGCTCCAGTGCAAAACAAAGGAGGTAAACTTCAGATAAAACAAGTCTGAAAACACAGCTGAGCTGCTACATTGAGGGGGAAAGGGGGGAATGGTGTAGGTTTTGTCTCAGGCATTATGTTAAATGGTGAAATAATTGAATTTGGTCTTCAGTAATCAGCTGTTGTAGCTGTGAGCCATCGTTAGTTGTGGTGGAGATGATGAGATTTCGTCCCGTACGGCACTGTGGGGGTAATTAGCGTGTGCGGCGGCAGGTTCTGGATGAGTGTTGATGGATATGAAGCTGCTGTTTCCTGTGTGGACTCGGTACAGGTGTGCATTGTTGGCTGTGCATGTTCGTTTTCATGCAGGCAGCATTAAAGTTAGATGGAGGAAAAGCTTCCCTCTGCGCTTTCACTCTGGACCCACATCTAATGACTGTCATCCTGTGTTGACTAATTCTCTCTCTCTCTCTCTCTCTCTCTCCCTCTCTCTGTCATTCACTTCCTATCTCTCTCACTCATTCTCTTCTGTTCTCCGGTTCTCTCACTGCCTGTCTCTCTCTCTCTGTCATTCACTTCCTATCTCTCTCAATCATTCTCTTCTGTTCTCCTGTTCTCTCACTGCCTGTCTCTCTCTCTCTCTCTCTCTCTGTCATTCACTTCCCATCTCTCTCAATCATTCTCTCCTGTTCTTCTGTTCTCTCACTGCCTCTCTCTCTCTCTCTCTCTCTCTCTCTCTCTCTCTCTCTCTCTCTCTGTCATTCACTTCCTATCTCTCTCACTCATTCTCTTCTGTTCTCCTGTTCTCTCACTGCCTGTCTCTGTCTCTCTCTCTCTCTTTCTGTCATTCACTTCCCATCTCTCTCAATCATTCTCTCCTGTTCTTCTGTTCTCTCACTGCCTCTCTCTCTCTCTCTCTCTCTCTCTCTCTCTCTCTCTCTCTCTCTCTGTCATTCACTTCCTATCTCTCTCACTCATTCTCTTCTGTTCTCCGGTTCTCTCACTGCCTGTCTCTCTCTCTCTCTGTCATTCACTTCCTTTCACTCTCTATCATTCTGTCTTATTCTCCTTTTCTCTCACTGCCTCTCTCTCTCTGTCATTCACTTCCTATCTCTCTCTATCATTCTCTCTCATTGTCCTTTTCTCTCACTGCCTATCTCTATCTCTCTCTCTCTCTGTCATTCACTTCCTATCTCTCGATCATTCTCTCTCGTTCTCCTTTTCTCTCACTGCCTCTCTCTCTCTCTCTCTCAGTCATTCACTTCCTAACGCTCTCTATCATTCTGTCTTATTCTCCTTTTCTTTCACTTCCTGTCTCTCTCTCTCTGTCATTCACCTCCTATCTCTTTCTCTCCCTCTCTGTCATTCACTTCCTATCTCTCTCTATAATTCTGTCTTATTCTCCTTTTCTCTCAATGCCTGTTTCTTTCTCTCTGTCATTCACTTCCTAGCTCTCTCTATCATTCACTCTCATTGTCCTTTTCTCTCACTGCCTATCTCTATCTCTCTCTCTCTCTGTCATTCACTTCCTATCTCTCGATCATTCTCTCTCGTTCTCCTTTTCTCTCACTGCCTCTCTCTCTCTCTCTCTCAGTCATTCACTTCCTAACGCTCTCTATCATTCTGTCTTATTCTCCTTTTCTTTCACTTCCTGTCTCTCTCTCTCTGTCATTCACCTCCTATCTCTTTCTCTCCCTCTCTGTCATTCACTTCCTATCTCTCTCTATAATTCTGTCTTATTCTCCTTTTCTCTCAATGCCTGTTTCTTTCTCTCTGTCATTCACTTCCTAGCTCTCTCTATCATTCACTCTCATTGTCCTTTTCTCTCACTGCCTATCTCTCTCTCTCTCTCTCTCTCCATCATTCACTTCATATCGCTCTCTATCATTTTGTCTTATTCTCCTTTTCTTTCACTTCCTGTCTCTCTCTCTCTGCCATTCACCTCCTATCTCTCTCTTTCTCCCTCTCTGTCATTCACTTCCTATCTCTCTCTATCATTCGGTCTCCTTCTCCTTTTCTCTCCCTGCCTCATTCTCTCTCTCTGTCATTCATTTCCTATATCTCTCTCTCTGTCATTCACTTACTATCTCTCTATCATTCTGTCTTGTTCTTCTCTTCTCTCACTGCATCTCTCTCTCTCTCTGTCATTCACTTCCTATCTCTCTTGATCATTCTATCTCTCTCTCTCTCTTTCATTCACTACCTATCATTCTCTCATGTTCTCCTTTTCACTAACTGCCTATCTCTCTCTCTCTCTCTCTCTCTCTCTCTCTCTCTCCCTCTCTCTGTCATTCACTTCCTATCTCTTTAGATCATTCTCTCTCGTTCTCCTTTTCTTTCACTGCCTCTCTCTCTCTCTCTCTCTGTCATTCACTTCCTATCTCTCTCGATCATTCTGTCTCCTTCTCCTTTTCTCTCACTGCTTCTCTCTTTCTCTCTCTCTCTCTCTCTCTCTCTGTCATTCACTTCCTATCTCTCTCGATCATTCTGTCTCCTTCTCCTTTTCTTTCACTGCCTCTCTCTCTCTGTCATTCACTTCCTATCTCTCTCTATCATTCGGTCTCCTGCCTATTTCTCTCTCTCTCTGTGTCTCTTCAAATTTATTCTTCCATTGCCACCAATTCTCCTCTCTTTCTCTCTTATTTCCTCCAACTCTTTCATTCAATTTCTTATTCTCCTGTTCTCTCATTGCCTCTGTCTGTCTCTCTCTCACTCTCTTCACATCTCTCTTGTTTTCCCATGTACTTTTTTCCCATCTTTAATTCTCTCTACTTTTTCTCTCATTTTCTCCATATCTCTCATTCAATCTTTCCCAATCTCATTTGCCTCTTTCTTTTCTTCTTCATTTCTCTCTCTTTTAGTCTGGACT
Source organism: Megaleporinus macrocephalus (assembly GCA_021613375.1). NCBI lineage: Eukaryota > Metazoa > Chordata > Actinopteri > Characiformes > Anostomidae > Megaleporinus > Megaleporinus macrocephalus. Next base: position 40,409,612 of record CM038713.1, read on the forward strand.
TTCTTTCACTCTCTCTCTCATTCCCTTTTTCCAATTCTCTGTGTACATCCTTTTCTCTCATTCTGTCTCTTGCATTTTTTTTTACTCTCTCTCATTCTTTTTTCATCTCCCACACCTTTATTATCTCTGCTCTTTCCCTCTTTTTGTTATTGTCTCTTTCTCTCTATCGTTCTTTCTCTTATTCGCTCCTGTCATTCCGACAAACTACATATCTGTCTGCATTTCACACGATGGTGCAAAGAAGATGACTCAGTCAGCAGCAGTCTGAAGGAAAGCCCTTTAACTCAAACCTCTCTTCCCCTCTCTCTCTCTCTCTCTGTATCTCTCTTTCTCTCTCTCGCCCTTTTCATCCGTTTATGCTCCAGCCACCTCCCACGGGCTGTGGAGCTTTGAAGGAATCTGACAGGCTCGTCCATCACCCCGTCATCACTAACATTTAACTATGACTGATGAGGGAGTAAGAGAGAGAGAGCGCGATAGAGCAAGAGACAGAGAGAGAGAGAAAGAGAGATGGAGAATGGACTTTGGGGGAGCATTAAAACATAAACAGATACATTTTGCATTGTTACACCATAGACTTCTAATCTTACTGGAAAAGAAAACACAAACAGACCCCAAACAAGCCCTGCTTCGTCATTTCCCTCCAAAATAGTGTGTACAGTGGACAGAAAAGCCTGCACTCTGGTCACTTTGCAGCATCCTGGACATGGATGACCATTTAAATTCACTCCCACCAGCTTGTCCTACTGTCACAGTCTACTTATTCACTTTACTTGAATGTCTCTCTGTCTCTCTCTCTTTCTCTTTCCACTATAAAGTCCACCACTAGGTGGCACTGTGGTATCAGAAACCGCCCCGCAAGCGCTTCCGCCGAAGATGAGTCGAGAAACGGGCGGAGGGGGGGTGGGGTTGAGGGATGAGCAGAAGAGGGATGAAGCGATGGAGAATTGGAGAGCAGAGGGTGTAGACTCTTCTAAGAGGCATATCCAGTTATAAAGCCATTACAGAAGATAAATAAGCTGGGAGCGAATGGAGAACACACAGCCTTAGCTCGCTCTCCGAGGCAATCTCTATCAGCGGCAGCAAAACAGGCCGCATCCCAGCCAGAGGAGGAGAGGAAAGAGCGAGGAGGAAAAAAAAAGAAGTGCGGCAACAAAACAGGAGCGAATAAAACGAGCAGCCGAGGGTCTGTGGTTGACTTCAGAGCACTGTTGAACTGAGCACTGTCCACTGAAGGACTGACACGGACAGGGAGGTGTGGGGAGGTGCTGAGTTTCCGCCAGGATGGTAGTGACATGGGGGTCTCTCTGTGATGTACACACAAAGGTTTGTTTTACTTCAGTGTAGGGACATCCATAAGCATATAGGCGCAATAATAAAATATTTATAAATACATTATATATATACGATATGGAACTTGTGTTTCTCAATGTTGGCAAAGCCTGTGATGCAGTTTATCGGGCGGTATTGATCAACTCTTCTTCTCGGATGAAGTCGTGTCTTGAAAGCAGAACCCAGTGTCTTGGAGAGGGTGATGAAAAACCTCATCTATGATGTTGGGGTACCTCAGGGCTCTATTTTAGGGCTTCTTTTGTTTAGGCTATACGTTTTATGCTGAATGCTTGCACTCAGTCTAACATCCAGATGTATGCTAATGATACAGCAATCTACAAAAACAGTAGGGCGAATGAGAGCGAATGTTTGAAGCGAATGTTTTGAAGCTATGCTCCAGAGGGAGGGTGGCAGAGAGAGATTGTTTGGGAAATCCACTGTTCTCCAGTTTTGTAGTACAGTCTGTCCCACTCCAGCTGGGGCCACTAGCTGCTTTCACGGAAGAGCACTACATGGTTCACGACGTGACTTTACTCAGTCTACGAGGCCCGCTAGTCTCTGAGCTAGGGGTTAACAGTGGAGTGGGTTAACCAGGGCTTTTTAATGAATAAGTAGCCAGGGCTGAACTGTATTGTAGCATCAGAGTGCCTTGTTGTATGTAGTTGCAAGACGAAACGTTGAGCTGTTTTAGGTTCAAGGACTTTTCTTGGCATCAAAATGAAGAGAGAGCCAGTTTCAGAGTGGAATGTTTTATTCACAGTTGTACTTCCAACTAAAATGGTCTGATTTGAGCTGGCAAACCAACATTTTGTCACGAGTCAAGGAGGCAGAGTCAAGGAGGCAGGATGCAGTTAAGAAACAAAAACACAAAACTCTAACAAGATAACAAAAGGAAACATAACATAGGAACACTAACCTAACGGGAATCCAACAAACAGGCAACAAGGATTTCAATGACATAGAACAAGACTAAACACCAAGCGCTGACCAAGCACAAATCCAGGTATATATACAACAACTAATAACAAACACCTGGGCCAAACAAGAGGGAGACAACTCAGGGCAGGTGAAGGGTGGAGACAAGAGGGCAGAGACAAGGAGCACATGGCAGAGACAACCAACAGAAACCATATGGCAATGACTGAACAACGTAAACAAAAACAGACCAGAAGTACCCCCTCTTAAAAGCGCTGCTCTAGAGGTGTGAAAATGAACATGCCCCTGGAACTGAAGGCAAGACTGGACAGAGGGCTGGACGAAAGACTGGACACATGACAGAGCTGGGAAGGGCTGGGCAAGAGACGAAACATAGGATGGAACACCAGGCTAACCAGGGGTACGGACACAGGACTGCACATGAGAAGGAACATTAGACTGGACAGGGGTCTGGATGAAAGACTGGACTGGGGATGGAACATGAGACTGAACAGGGGGCATGACAGAGAACAACAAGAACAGGGGTACAGGAACTGAAATAGTAACTAGACTGGGACTGACAGATTAACAAGAACAGGGACAGAAAAATCAAGCGGAACAGGGACGGGAACATAGACTTTAATTGGGACCTAAACAAACACGAATACAGGGACCAACACAAAACTAGGAGTGGGGGGCACAGGACGAGGGAACTGAGCAGGGACAGGGCGAAAAACAGGGCTAGGAGCAGGAACAGGGGAAGGCGAGGAGCAGGGCAAGGACCAGGAGCAGGGCGAGGAACAGCACAGGGCACAGAAACAGACAACCCTCACCCAAGGAACAGCCTGGGGAACAGGTTCAGGAACATCCCAGGGAACCAGGTCAGGAGCAGTCCAGGGCACAGCCTGGGGCAAACAAGAGGGAGACAACACAGGGCAAATGAAGGGTGGAGACAAGAGGGTAGAGACAAGGAGCACATGGCAAACAAACAAAAAACACATGGCAATGACAGAACAACAAAAACAGACAGGCCCAAAACAGAACCAGACCTGACACATTTTTATATGGCCCACCTTCCACATGGCCAAAACTGTTATCTCCTGGGCTTGGGACAGATTTCCTACAGAGATTGGGCTGCCATGAAACCTAAGATGTGCTATCATGTCCTGAGTTGACCGTGAACATGGTAGCGATGGCCATCTGTGTCTAAACAGACTAAATTTAGCAGATGTGGTCTAGTGTGATGACTTCAGATATAAGAAATATGGGTAAAATTCCTCCCTCCATACAAATAAACAAACAAACAAACAGACAGCAAAACAAAACAAACTCAACTCAACCGCAAAAGCATGCATTTACTTAACAACAACAGAATACTTGATAACATTTCATACTCCTGTGTGGTACAGGCTTCAATAGATGTAGTTATTTGTTGTTGTGTGCATAGTGTGTATTATGAGTGATTCTGTTTCAGCATTTGTTTTCGTGTGATCTCTACGGTTAAAACAGTCACACAAGTCATCTATTTCTAACCACTACACCACCATACTAACCACTAACACCACCATACTAACCACTACATCACCATACTAACCACTACACCACCATACTAACCACTACACCACCATACTAACCACTACACCACCATACTAACCACTACACCACCGTACTAACCACTACACCACCATACTAACCACTACACCACCATACTAACCACTACACCACCATACTAACCACTATACCACCATACTAACCACTACACCACCCTACTAACCACTACATCACCATACTAACCACTACACCACCATACTAACCACTACATCACCATACTAACCACTACACCACTATACTAACCACTACACCACCATACTAACCACTACACCACCATACTAACCACTACACCACCGTACTAACCACTACACCACCGTACTAACCACTACACCACCTTACTAACCACTACACCACCATACTAACCACTACATCACCATACTAACCACTACACCACTATACTAACCACTACACCACCATACTAACCACTACACCACCGTACTAACCACTACACCACCGTACTAACCACTACACCACCATACTAACTACTACACCACCGCACTAACTACTACACCACCACTAACCACCACACCACCATACTAACCACTACACCACCGTACTAACCACTAAACCACCATACTAACCACTACACCACCGTACTAACCACTACACCACCGTACTAACCACTACACCACCGTACTAACTACTACACCACCATACTAACCACTACACCACCATACTAACCACTACACCACCATACTAACCACTACACCACTATACAAACCACTACACCACCATACTAACCACTACACCACCATACTAACCACTACATCACCATACTAACCACTACACCACCATACTAACCACTACACCACCATACTAACCACTACACCACTATACAAACCACTACACCACCATACTAACCACTACACCACCATACTAACCACTACACCACCGTACTAACCACTACACCACCGTACTAACCACTACACCACCATACTAACTACTACACCACTGTACTAACTACTACACCACCACTAACCACCACACCACCATACTAACCACTACACCACCGTACTAACCACTACACCACCATACTAACCACTACACCACTATACTGAGCACTACACCACCATACTAACCACTACACCACCATACTAACCACTACACCACTGTACTAACCACTACACCACCATACTAACCACTACACCACCATACTAACCACTACACCACCGTACTAACCACTACACCACCATGCTATCCACTACACCACGGTACTAACCACTACACCACAATACTAACCACTACACCACCTTACTAACCACTACACCACTATACTGAGCACTACACCACCATACTAACCACTACACCACCATACTAACCACTACACCACTGTACTAACCACTACACCACCATACTAACCACTACACCACCATACTAACCACTACACCACCTTACTAACCACTACATCACCATGCTATCCACTACACCACGGTACTAACCACTACACCACTGTGTAAGAGTACAAAGGGTATATGAGCACACAAAAGAACAGGGAACACCTGGACAGGGAGGAGACACAGACTAAGAGCAGGTGAGATGCATAACAAGGGAGCGGAGACAAGGAGGAGCCAACAACCAAACCAAACACAAGCACACGGAACATGACAGGCGAAAGTAAACAACAACATAGACGGACAGGAGAAGACAGAATGTGACACTCTCAGAGCCTTTACGTTCGGTTCATTTGATGAGGACAGTTTTGGGCTCTACCAGGTCTTTCAGGTGGTTATTAGGAGTCACATTTTATTGGAGACTCCTGTTTCTTTGTCCACTTACTTCCCTTTGAGTTTCTCTGTCCTAATGCAGGAGGAATATCTTCCAACTGATGTCCTCAAAAGCATCTCCCGATAAGTAAATAACCCAGCTTAATGGAGGGGGTGGTCTTTGACTTTTGCACAGTACGAAAACAAGCACACACACAAACACAGGCCCCCCTTTGCGATCTGGCTTCTGCTGGCCTTCGCCCGTCAGAGTATCGACACGGATCACTGTCGCCTACACACATCACACATCACTCAATAGGTGCGGCGTGCGGCTGGGGTTGGGGTTCGTGACTACAGTCAGGGAATTCGTCCCCGGTGCTTTGCGTCCTACTCTGAGTGCGTGTGGGTGGTCCTGTTTAAAACTTTGTTAGGGATCAGGTCAGCTGAAGTTTGCAGCGTCTTGTTTTTTCTTTTTTTTTCTTTTTTGCTTGTAAGCCTCGCTGGAGCACTCGAGTGAATTCCACAGAAGACTTTATGCGTTATTCAGTGACAAAGCACGGAGGCATCTCCAATGAAATTACTCTCCTAACTGCGGAATATGAAATATGATCTGTGGGTAAAAAATGAGGCAGATATGCTGCATAAATCAGCGTCTGTGTTGCGAGCCGTCCGTTTAGCCCTGGGCAACGGGCCGACGCTCTGTTTGTGAGCACATTTATGCCTTTATGAATTCATAAAAGCAGAAGAAAAGAAAAAAACCCTGATAAACTGTGATAGTGTTAAGCAGTTCCCTCTCTCTCTCTCAGTCTCTCTCAGTCTCTCTCTCTCTCAGTCTCTCTCTCTCTCAGTCTCTCTCTCTCTCTC